>WNWK01020296.1:0-36132 GCA_009830355.1 Cherax destructor | reverse complement strand
ATTTCGGGATTGTAGTCGTTAAAGGGAGAGACCACCGAGCATGTTTCCCAGAGAGATTCTTGTTTGCAAAAAGGGATAATAACGGCAGATGATCCGTGTAAATCTTGATAGGATACTGGTAAATAATGTCTCTGAAGTGGTTCAAAGCCCAGACAATGGCTAAGGCTTCTAGCTCTGTCACAGAGTAATTGACTTCAGCTTTGGTAAGAACACGGCTAGCATAAGCTATTGGCTGTTGCTTACCATTAGATTCCTGTGACAAGACTGCACCGATGCCAACTTTGCTGGCATCTGTCGTCAAGGTGAACGCTTTGGTGAAATCAGGGAATCTAAGGACTGGGGCTGATGTTAACCTATTTTTAAGTGTGACGAAAGCTCTTTCTTGGTCACACGTCCACTCAAAGGGGACATCTTTCTTAAGGAGCTGTGTCAAGGGTGCAGCTAAGGTGGAGAAACTGGCTATGAAAGTGCGGTAGAATCTGGCTAGGCCTACAAAGGAGCGGACAGTATCTGCCGTCGTAGGTCTAGGGAACTTTCGCACAGCCGAGATTTTAGACTCGTCTGTCTTGATGCCGCTCTGAGTCACTACGTGGCCAAGAAACTTTATTTCCTGCTTAAGGAACTGGCATTATGAAAGCTTCACCTTAAGATTAGCCTTGGCTAGTTTTTCCAGTACCTGCTCAAGTTTCACGAGATGAGTAGGAACATCGTGGGACATCTCAATGAGATCGTCTAGGTAGACCATGAGCGTGCCACCTAGGAGAGTACGGAAAATCGTTGTCATTAGACGACTGAACGTGATCGGGCTTCCACGCAAGCAGAAGGGCATTCTCTTGAACTGATAATGACCAGTAGGCGTAGAGAACGCTGTTAGTTCTTTGCTTTGGTCATCAAGAGGGATCTGCCAAAACCCTTGAAGAAGATCAAGAGTCGAAAAGACCTTGTTATCGCCAATGTTTTGTAACAGGTCATTCAGAACTGGCAATGGAAATCGGTCTGGGATGGTACAGGCATTCAGTTTCCTGTAATCGATAACAGGACGCCATGTTCCATCTTTCTTGGGAACTAGGATTAGAGGGGCATTCCACGGGGAAATGGACTCCTCGATAACTCCATCGCGGAGCATCTTTGCAATGAGTTCGTCAGCAAACACTCTTTGCGCATGCGGCAAACGATACGCAGGCACGTAAATGGGTTTAGTAACTTTATCAAGCAGAATATGGTGAGACATAAGTGGGATCAGACCCATGGACTCACCATCTAACGCGACGGCAGTGCGTGCGCGATTGAGAACCTGGAGAAGTTGTGGAACTTCTTCCGGGTAGTCTGTCATAGCTAGATCATATGAACGACAGGTAAACCTAAGATTAGCGTTCCGTTACCTTAACAAGGAATCGTTCAAGACACTGTACACCGTGTACGTCAGACCCACACTAGAGTATGCAGCACCAGTCTGGAACCCACACCTGGTCAAGCACGTCAAGAAATTAGAGAAAGTGCAAAGGTTTGCGACAAGGCTAGTTCCACAGCTCAGGAAATGCCATATGAAGAAAGGTTGAGGGAAATAGGACTAACAACACTGGAGGACAGAAGGGTTAGAGGAGACATGATAACGACATACAAAATACTGCAGGGAATCGACAAGGTAGATAGTGACAGGATGTTCCAGAGAGGGAACACAGAAACAAGGGGACACAACTGGAAGCTGAAGACTCAGATGAGTCAAAGGGTTGTTAGGAAGCACTTCTTCAGCCATAGAGTAGTTAGGAAGGGGAATAGTCTTGCGAACGATATAGTGGAGGCGGGAACCATACATAGTTTTAAGACAAGGTATGATAAAGCTCATGGAGCAGGGAGAGCAGAGACCCAGTAGCTGACAGCGAAGAGGAAGAGCCAGGAGCTGAGTCTCGACCCCTGCAACCACAATTAGGTGAGTACAATTAGGTTAGTACACACACACACACACACACACACACACACACACACACACACACAACACACACACACACACACACACACACACACACACAAACACACACACACACACACACACACACACACACACACACACAAACACATAGATCAGAGAATATCTGAGAGGGAGGCAACAACGAGTCATGGTAGGTGACGAGGTGTCAGAGTGGGCACCTGTGACGAGTGGGGTTCCACAAGGGTCAGTCCTAGGTCCTGTACTGTTTTTGGTATAAGTGAATGACATAACAGAAGGGATAGACTCAGAAGTGTCCCTGTTTGCAGATGATGTGAAGTTAATGAGAAGAATTAAATCAGTCGAGGATCAGGCAGGACTACAAAGAGACCTGGACAGGCTACAAGCCTGGTCCAGTAACTGGCTCCTAGAATTTAACCCTGCCAAATGTAAAGTCATGAAGATCGGTGAAGGGCAAAGAAGACCGCAGACAGAGTATAGTCTAGGTGGCCAAAGACTGCAAACCTCACTCAAGGAAAAAGATCTTGGGGTGAGTATAATACCGAGCACATCTCCTGAGGCACACATCAATCAGATAACTGCTGCAGCATACGGGCGGGTGGCACACCAAAGAATAGCATTCCAGTACCTCACTAAGGAATCATTCAAGACTCTTTACACCATATACGTCAGGCCCATACTGGAGTATGCAGCACCAGTGTGGAACCCCACCTGGTCAAGCACGTCAAGAAATTAGAGAAAGTGCAGAGGTTTGCAACAAGACTAGTCCCAGAGCTAAGGGATTGTCCTACGAAGAAAGGTTAAGGGAAATCGGCCTGACGACACTAGAGGACAGGAGGGTTATGGGAGACATGATAACGACATATAAAATACTACGAGGAATAGATAAGGTGGACAGAGACAAGATGTTCCAGAGAGGGACACAGAAACAAAGGGTCACAATTGGAAGTTGAAGACTCCTATGAGTCAAAGGGATGTTAGGAAGTATTTCTTCAGTCATAGAGTTGTCAGGAAGTGGAATAGCCTAGAAAGCGACGTAGTGGAGGCAGGAACTATACGTACATAGTTTTAAGACGAGGTTTGATAAAGCTCATGGAGCAGGGAGAGAGAGGACCTAGTAGCAATCAGTGAAGAGGCGGGGCCAGGAGCTATGAATCGACCCCTGCAACCACAAATAGGTGAGTACAAATAGGTGAGTACACACACACACACACACACACACACACACACACACACACACACGCACACACGATCAGTGAAGAGACGGGGCCAGGAGCTGAGTCTCGACCCCTGCAACCACAACTAGGTGAGTACAATTAGGTGAGTACACACACTTCTTGCAGGACTACAAAGAGACCTGGACAGGCTACAAGCCTGGTCCAGTCCAGTAATTGGCTCCTTGAATTTAACCCCGCCAAATGCAAAGTCATGAAGATCGGGGAAGGGCAAAGAAGACCGCAGACAGAGTATAGTCAGGTAGCCAAAGACTGCAAACCTCACTCAAGTAAAAAAGATCTTGGGGTGAGTATAATATCGAGCACATCTCCAGACGCACACATCAATCAGATAACTGCTGCAGCATACGGGCGTTCCGATATCTCACTAAGGAATCGTTCAAGACTGTACAACATATACGTCAGGCCCATACTGGAGTATGCAGCACCAGTTTGAAACCCACACCTGGTCAAGCACGTCAAGAAACTAGAGAAGGCGCAGGGGGATTTTCCAAGCCTTTGCAACAAGACTAGTCCCAGAGCTAAGGGGATTGTCCTAAGAAGAAAGGTGGGAAATCGGCCTGACGACACTGGAGGACAGAAGGGTTAGGGAGACATGATAACGACATATAAAATACTGCGAGGAATAGATAAGATGTTCCAGAGATGGGACACAGAAACAAGGGGTCACAATTGGAAGTTGAAGACTCCTATGAGTCAAAGGGATGTTAGGATTTCTTCAGTCATAGAGTTGTCAGGAAGTGGAAAAGCATTGAAAGTGACGTAGTGGAGGCAGGAACCATACATAGTTTTAAGACGAGGTTTGATAATGCTCATGGAGCAGGGAGAGAGAGGACCTAATAGCAATCAGTGAAGAGGCGGGGCCAGGAGCTATGAATCAACCCCTGCAAGCACAAATAGGTGAGTACAAATAGGTGAGTACACCCAGACACACACAGACACACACCTCTTTACCTATTTAGTTTATCTCTAGTAAGTGGTCGTAGCACTGACACTAATACTAGTAGGTAACTATTCGTCAGTAAGCACTACAATGGATCATGGAATAACTGTCAGGAAGACAACTGCAAGTCATGGTACTTGGCGAGGTGTCAGAGTGGGCGCCTGTAATGAGCGGGGTTCCACAGGGGTCATTCTTAGGACCGGTGCTGTTAATGGTATTTGTGAACAACATGACGGAAAGAATAGACTCCGAAGTGTCCCTGTTTGCAGATGTTGTTAAGTTGATAAGAAGAATTCAATTGGACGAGGACCAGGCAGAACTACAGAGGGATCTGGACAGGCTGCAGGCCTGGTCCAGTAACTGGCTCCTGGAGTTCAACCCCTCCAAGTGCAAAGTCATGAAGATTGGGGAAGGGCAAAGACAGCAGACACAATACAGTGTAGGGGGTCAGAGACCACAAACCTTACTCAAGGAAAAGGACCTTGGGGTAAGTATAACACCAGGCACATCTCCTGAGGCGCACATCAACCAAATAACTACTGAAGCATATGGGCGCCTAGCAAACCTAAGAACAGCATTCCGACATCTTAATAAGGAATCGTTCAGGACCCTGTACACTGTGTAAGTTAGGCCCATACTGGAGTATGCAGCACCAATTTGGAACCCACACGTTCTTAAGCGTCATACGGTTTCTCTCACCATGAAGCGGGACAAAACAGCATGGGTTCGATTCCTTAGCTAGTGCAGTTGCTATTGATCAATACAACTCATTTCGTGGGTTTAATAATATATATATATATATATATATATATATATATATATATATATATATATATATATATATATATATATATATATATATATATAAAACATATAAATGCTTTATTAATAGACAGAATACATTTATAGAAAACACAAACATGAACATGAATACAATGGTACAATATGTCAAAGATTATGAATCTCCTCCAGCTCCTCCGAAGCCGGACGCGAGCCAAGTATGCAGCATGCATTTCCTCTGGATGGCCACGCTGAGACGCTGGAACATGAACGTGGCTGCCCTTAGGTCCCTGGTGGTGTCGATGAGTCTGGAACCCAATTCTTTAAGGAAACGTGTTGCATTTTTCCCCACGCTCCCAAGGTCTCTGATCCCACTGGGATAAATTTATACTGTTGGCTTATGTCCCTGTACTTGCCGATTTTGTATTCCTCTCTGTGGTCAGCAGCTCCTCCCTGTCGCCCAACACTGTGAGGGATGTAGGTGTCAGCCAGTGTCGACACACAGGTATAATCCCATGCTAAGAGCTTGCCATTCTTCCAAGGATAGATGGTGATCCCGTCGGAACGGTTTGCTGGGTTGTGGGCGTTGTTGGCTGCTAGTGATCGAGGCTCTCTCTCGGCTGGGCATAATATATATATATATATATATATATATATATATATATATATATATATATATATATATATATATATATATATATATATATATATATATATATGATATATTATATATATATATATATATATATATATATATATATATATATATATATATATATTTTTTTTTTTTTTTTTTATTAACACATCAGCCGATTCCCACCAAGGCAGGGTGGCCCGAAAAGAAAAACTTTCATCATCATTCACTCCATCACTGTCTTGCTAGAAGGGTGCTTTACACTACAGTTATAAAACTGCAACATTAACACCCTCCTTCAGAGTGCCGGCACTGTACTTCCCATCTCCAGAACTCAAGTCCGGCCTGCCGGTTTCCTGAATCCCTTCATAAATGTTACTTTGCTCACACTCCAACAGCACGTCAAGTATTAAAACCATATGCCTCCATTCACTCCTATCAAATACGCTCACACATGCTTGCTGGAAGTCCAAGCCCTCGCACACAAAACTTCCTTACCCCTCCCTCCAACCTTTCCTAGGCCGACCCCTACCCCTCCTTCCCTCCACTACAGATTTATATATATATATATATATATATATATATATATATATATATATATATATATATATATATATATATATATATATATATCAATAACTACACTGCACTAGCCAGGGTCGAACCCATGATGCTTTGGCGATTTGTATTGAATCAATAACAATCGATAGCCAAGGATTGAACCCATGTCATTTTCCCTGCCTCGTGTGAGCGAAAATCACATGACGCTCTAACCCACTGGATTACACATTCCTACAGGAATCAAGCAGCTAGCAGAACTGTGTGGTTCATTGGCCTAGAGCATCATGTGATTTTCGCTCACCACGAGGCAGGGGCAAAACGACATGGGTTCGAATCCTTGGCTAGTTGCAGTGTTGTTAAAGATTCAATACCACTCGTTCGTGGTCACAATGTTATAAATACTGCTTGTGGAGGCCAGAACGACATGGGTTCGAATCTTTGGCAAGTCGCAGTGGCCTGATCACTAAAGCTCTCGCTTCACACAGCGATAGTCTGCGTTCGATTCCCAGCGCGGGTAGAAACATTTGGCGTGTTTCTTTACACCGGTTGTCTATGTTCACCCATCAGTAAAATGGGTACCTAGGAGTTAGTTGACTGGTGTTGGTAGCATCCTGGGACAAGGACCTAATTTGCCCGAAATGCTCTGCATAACAAAGGGCTCCCTATATAGTAGTATGTCATTGATGTCAGCTAGGCCTGTATACCTTGTACTTATTATTATTACCACTCGTTCTTGGTCACAATTACATAAATACTGCTAGTGGAGGCTAGTACACCAAGCGAGGATTAGAATGAAATTAGCTCAGAGGCACCCACACCACCGTATGCCTTCGGATCAAGGTAAAACACCTAGCTCTTCTGGGCGCTTGATTCTTGTAGGACTGTGTGATCCAGTGGGTTAGAGCGTCAAGTGATTTTTGCTCTCCACTAGGCATATATATATATATATATATATATATATATATATATATATATATATATATATATATATATATATATATATATTAGGATGGGGTCCACCTCTGGTGTAAATTGTGGGACCCATAGCCTCGGAGAAGTGGATAAAAAGGTTTCAAGGAAGAATATTTAGATTTCTTTCTGAAGCCATTTGAATATTCCACTTCCCCTACCACCCCATCTTTTTATTTTTTTTTTTTAACAATAAGTATACATGTGTATAAACTTCATTTAAAGACAAAATACATTGACAAAATACATTGACAAGAATACAATAGGGAGTAAAACAACATAGATAACAACTCTGAGCTACATCTCAAATACTTCGTCCAGCTCACCGGCAGTGGGCCGCGTGCCCAGAATGCTGCAGGCATTTTCCCTCTGGCCGCCCTGTGATCCTTGGTTTCTATGATGAGTTTTTCACCCAGCTCTTTGAGAAACTTTAGAGCACACTTGCCCCATGATCCAAGGGTCTCCGACCCTATTGGGATGAAGTTATAGCTAGGGGAAAGGTCTTCATATTTTTGGGTCTTCTGGGTCTCCCTGTGGCTGGCAGCTCCACTCCCTTCGGCTACGGAGTATGGCAAGTAGATGTCTGCCATTGTGGCAGCACAGGCGTATCCCAAGCAATCTGCTTACCATCGTTTGCCGAATAGGTAAAATTGGTCAATTAGCAAGAACTCATTCAAAATTAAGTCCTTTAAAAAATTTCGCTTATACGTTTGAAGATATATTTTTTTTCATTAATGTTGATGTAAAAATTAATAATTTTGTACCAAAAGAACCTTAGGAAACTTACCTAACCTTATTATAACAAGAGCAATTTAATTTATCCTAATTCAATTAAATATATTTTATATAAGTTCATAATAAGTTAATAATAAAGAAACACCTTGAAATATATTTTTTTCGTTAGGTAGCGATTGTTTTTTCGAAATTATTGCATTCACAAATTTTCGCTTTTCCTATTCGGGAAGAAAAGCGTTGCTATTTAAGCAAGCGAAAATTTGTGTATGCAATAATTTTCCCAAAAAATCATTCTGAACCTAATGAAAAAAAAGTGTTTCAATGTGTTTGTTTATTATTAAATTATTGTAAACTTATCCGACATATATTTAGTTGGATTAGGTAAGTTTTACCTATTCGCCACTATGGAGGAGGTGAATGTATTCAGATATTTAGGAGTGGACGTGTCAGCAGATATCTCTATGAAAGATGAGGTGAATCATAGAATTGATGAAGGAAAAAAGGTGAGTGGTACACTTAGGTGTCTGTGGAGACAAAGAACTTTATCCATGGAAGCAAAGAGGGGAATGCATGAGAGTATCATTACACCAACACTCTTATATGGGTGTGAAACATGCGTGGTGAATGTCTGAGAGCAACGTGTTTTGCGAATATAATGCAGAGAATTCGCATTTTGGAAATTAGAAGAATGTGCGGGATTAGCGCACAAAATGCGTGATAAAGGAATAACAGGAAAAGTTGGTAGATGGATTTATAATTTCCTAACAAATATAACACAAAGAGTAGTAGTAAACAGAGTAAAGTCTGAGGCGACTATGGTGAAAAGCTTTGTTCCACAAGGCACAGTACTCGCTCCCATCTTGTTCCTCATCCTCATATCGGACATAGACAGGGATATAAGCCACAGTGCCGTGTCTTCCTTTGCAGATGACACCCGAATCTGCATGACAGTGTCGTCCACTGAAGACACAGCAAGACTTCAGGCGGACTTCAACCAAATTTTTAAAGGGGCAGCAAAAAAGAATATGAAGTTCAATGACGAGAAATTTCAATTACTCCGATATGGAAAATGTGAGAAAATCAAAACTACATCGGAGTATAAAACAAATTCCAACCACACAATAGAGCGAAAAACTAATGTAAAAGACCTGGGAGTGATCATGTCAGAAGATCTCATCTACAAAGACAATAACCCTGTATCAATCGCATCTGCTAGAAAAATGACAGGAGGGATACTGAGAACTTTCAAAACAAGGGATGCCAATCCCATGATGACACTCGTCAGGTCGCTTGTTCTATCTACCACCTTTCAAAGCAGGCGAAATTGCTGACCTAGAAAATGTACAGAGAAGCTTCATGGCACGCATAACTGCGATAAAACACCTAAATTAATTGGGAACGCTTGAACTTCCTCAACATGTACTCCCTACAACGCAGGCGGAGAGATTCATGATCATATGCACTTGGAAAATCCTAGAGGGATTATTACCAAACTTGCACACGTAAATCACTCCCTATGAAAACAAAAAACTCAGCAGACGATGCAAAATCCCACTAGCACGATAAGAGACAACACAATAAGCGTCAGGGGCCCAGGACTGTTCAACTGTCTCCCAGCATGCATAAGGGGGATTACCAATAGTCCCTGGTTGTCTTCAAGTATGCACTGGACTGGCACGTAAAGTCAGTATCTGACCAGCCGGGCTGCGGTTCGTACGTCGGTTTGCGTGCGGCCAACAGTAACAGCCTGGTTGAACAGGCTCTGATCCACCATGAGGCCTGGTCACAGACCGAGCCGAGGGGGCTTTGACCCTCGGAACCCTCTCCAGGTAAACTCCAGATATTGCCAAAACTGTTATCCAGAGGGCTGAGGAGGGGTTGTTGAGGTGGTTCGGACATGTAGAGAGGCTGGAACAAAAGAGAATAACTTCGAGAATGTATAAATCTGTAGTGGAGGAAAGGCGGGGTAGGGGTCGGCCTAGGAAAGGTTGGAGGGAGGGGGTAAAGGAGGTTTTGTCCGAGGGGCTTGGAATTCCATCAAGCATGAGTGAGCGTGTTCGATAGGAATGAATGGAGACAAATGTTTTTTTTAGGATTTGACGTGCTGTTGGAGTGTGAGCAAGTTAACATTTATGAAGGGATTCAGAGAAACCGGCAGGCCGGACTTGAGTCCTGGAGATGGGAAGTACAGTGCCGTCACTCTGAAGGAGGGGTGTTAATGTTGCAGTTTTATAACTGTAGTGTAAGCACACTTCTGGTAAGACAGTGATGGAGTGAATGATTCTGAAAGTTTTTCTTTTCGGGCCACCCTGCCTTGGTGGGAGACGGCTAATGTGTCAATAAAAATAATATATATATATATATATATATATATAATATATATATACATGTATATATATATATATATATATATATATATATATATATATATATATATATATATATATATATATATATATATATATATATATATATATATATATATATATAGTCGTGCCGATTAGGTAAAACTGGTCAATTAGCAAGAACTCATTTAAAATTAAGTCCTTTCTAAAATTTTCTCTTATACGTTTAAAGATATATTTTTTTCATTTATGTTAATGTAAGAATTTATAATTTTGTACCAAGAGAAACTTTGAAAACCTACCTAACCTTATTACAACAAGCGCAATTTAATTTAGCCTAACCCAACTAAATATATTTTAGATACGTTAACATTAATTTAATAATAAACAAACACAATGAAATATATTTTTTCGTTATGTTCAGAATGATTTTGGCGAAATTATTGCATACACAAATTTTCACTTGTCTTATATGGCAAGGTGAGCGTTGCTATTTAAGCCAAAATCGCAAGTTTTACCTAATCGGCACGACTATATATATATATATATATATATATATATATATATATATATATATATATATATATATATATATATATATATATATATATATATCCTTTTATAGTTGCTTCTACAAGTCTATTACCTATTCTGTTCTACATATGTACAGATAATATCACGTTCTATATATAAACAACGTGAGCATCGAAGACGAAATGAAAACTACGAGATAAATCTAAATAAAATTTCATATTTTTTCCGACCTCCTCTTTCCATTAATCGTGGCTCATTAGATTTCTTACTCTGAGGAGAGATATTTCTCCCAGGAATGATCTTTCTTGCAAATGAGAACTTTCTCATGAGAAATCTTTCTTTTTTCAAAAGTCATCTTTTTCTCACTAGAGATTTATGTCTTAAGGGGAATCTTGTTTTTCGCAGGAGAATTTCTTTCTCTTATTTGAGTTATTCTAATTTTATGTCACTGATATTTTACCTTATCGAAGGTCCCTTTAGTTGATATATAAAAGCAACAGTAGATTGTTATTAAATTAGACACATATGCAACACTTGGGTATCTTTATTGAGGAAACGTTTCGCCACACAGTGGCTTCATCAGTCCATACAAAGGAGAATCGTGAAGAACAGGAGGAGTGTGAGGTTGTCAGTCCCTCAATCTTGAGTTCTATTCAAGATTGATGGACTGACAACATCGACTCAAGATTGAGGGACTGACAACCTCACACTTCTCCTGTTCTTCACGATTCTCCTTTGTATGGACTGATGAAGCCACTGTGTGGCGAAACGTTTCCTCAATAAAGATACCCAAGTGTTGCATATGTGTCTAATTTACCAACTCGTCGGTTCTCTGAACCATTCATTCACAGTAGATTGTTATAATAATACTTGTGACGTTCAAGCAGAGACACCACGAGAAAATCTTTCATATTAATCTCTCTCATTAAACTATAGTCGGTTTCCCATGACTTTTAAGTGGTGTCAACCGAGTTGAAAATTCTAAATATAAAACAACATGTAATTTGTCGTAGTGTGAGCAAGTCCTCAACAAATCACGTGTCAACACTCACACAAACAAGCAAATTTTTTTACTCTTCAAATCTACAATTTTTTTTCCTGGTTCGAATGCTTTGTTTAATCACCTAATTGCATTTAGCTTTTGTTTGTGCTGTGTGCACAGCGAGTGTCTTGATCTCCGGCTGTGTGTGAGTGTTTTGACGTGCGTGTATGTGTGTGTATATGTATTCACCTGTATGTGGTTCCAGGGGTCGAGTCACTAGGTCACTGTCTCCCCGTTCCAAGAGCCTTATACCAATTCTAAAAGCTATGTATGGATCTTTCCTCCACTGCCTCACTCTCTAGATTATTGCACTTCCTAACAACTCTAATGCTTAATAAATACTTCCTAACATCCTTATGACTCATCTAAGTTTTCAACTTCCAGTGTGGCTGATTGTTCCTGTGTCCAATCTCTGAAATATTGTACTTGTTCTCTCAGTATCTTATATGTCGTTATCATATCCCACCTATTCCTCCTATCCTCTAGTTTCATCAGGTTGAGTTGCCTTATTAACCTCTCCTCATAAGACATACCCGTTAGCTCCGGGGTTATTTTTGTTGCAAACTTTTACACTTTCTCCAATTTCATTACGTGTTTGACCATGGAAAAATAAAAACATTAACAGTATAATGTAATTCTTTATTGACAACGTATCGCCCACACAGTGGGCTTTATCAAGTAACAAACAGATTTTCTAAACTTCACTATCCTCGTCATTTCATCAGAGACTGCAGACGACGGGCATTAAACATCTTTAATACTCCCAGAGAAGATACTGCTGAGAAGAGATACATAGTCCTCCCCACCAACTCCATTACCAAACACGTTTCCAACATCTTTTCCAATACCTCATTCCAAGTATCTACCTCCACATCCACCACCATCAAGGACATTACCAGTAACAGAGAGAACAAGCTTCAGTCCTATGCAGGGGTATACATAATCCCTTGTAATGACTGCAACAAATTATACGTGGGCGAAACATCCAAATACTTCCAAACACGTATTTCAGAACACCAGTACGCAGGCAGATCTGACGACCCAAGGAATGCCTGTGTTCAACACCGAAATTCACACAACCATTTAATCAACTACAGAAACGCAAGACTTATCGCCAGAGAAGAAAACATTCAATACAGCAGAATCCTGGATATACTTATCTGTATATCCAACAACTTCAACCAGAACAACGGTATCTATAACATAGCTGAACCCCTTGTTAAGAAACTTCTTCATCGTTATCCCACATAAGAACATAAGAATGGAGGAACACTGCAGAAGGTCTGCTCATTTACTTGTCCAATGTATTTTTAAAACTACCCAAGGTCCTAGCCTCAATCACCCTACTCGGAAGATTGTCACATGCAAGCTCAGGTCCAGCCTACGCAGCATTCTCCACCTGACTCCATCCTATAAATACTCACGTACCTTTCACCCAGGTAGATCTGTTTGTGACTCAATAAAGCCCACTGTGTGGGCGAAACGTTGTCAATAAAGGATCACATTATACTGCTTATGTGTTTATTTTTCCATTGTTTCGGTATTTTACACCATTTATTTCCAACTTGTTTGACCAATCGTGGGTTCCACACTAGTGCTGCATATTCCTATATTGGCCTGACGTACACTGTGTACAGTATCGTGAATAACTCCTTGCTTAGATGTCGAAATGCTATTCTCATGTTTGCCAGGCGCTTATATGCTGCAGCGGTTATTTGACTGATGTGCTCCACAGGGGACTCTTGGCTTTGGCTTGTTTACACCTCCAGGTAAACCACGAGCTCACTCTGGTCTTTTCCATTTTTGGTATGAAGTTCTACTCTGCCTCCCTGCACTTTTAGGTCACTTGTTTCATCATCTCATTAACTGTCTTTCCCTCTAGTTCTCTTTCTGCCACTGCACCTCATGCAGGAATCGCCTCATACCTGTGTAGTCCCCTATTTGAAGTGTGGCTTCTCCTGTCCCTCTCGTGCTGCTTCATTCTCCACCGTTAACTCTACAAGTTATTCCAAAACTCAGAACCACATGATTACTAGCAACATGGGGCCTTTCATGTGTAATATCCCCTATGTCTGAACTGTTTAAGGTGAATACGAGGTCCAACCTTGCTGGAACATCCTCTTCTCTCTCTCTGGTTGTATCCCTAATATGTTGGTGCATGAAGATTTTCACTACTGTCTTCAGCTCTTAGCCTTCTACAGTTCTGGTCCCCCACGTGGCTGTAGGTTTTCCCAGTCAATCTCGTTATGATTCTAATCCCCATGACGAGTAACTTTGTCCTACCTACGTGGGCCCTTCTGGCCACCTCGGCTAGTGTATGCACCATTGCTCTCATTGTACTCTTGTCATGGTTACTTGCTGTTCAGTGGTGGGATGCACATCACTGCTATCATCACCTTTGGACCCACGGTCTGAAGCGTTCCTACTTTGAAGTCATCTGCTTCTCAATCTAATCCTCCCATTTCCTCAAAGCTTCACTAGTTTTTGATGAGCAGGGCAACTCCTCCTTCCCCTATGTTCCCTATATATTTCCTTAAGATCTGATATCCTTTTGGAAAGATCGCATCTGTTATCATCCCCATGAGCTTTGTCTCTATGAGTGGTATGATGTCCGGGGATGTTTCAATGATTTGTTCTTGCCACTCCTAATTCTTATTGCTATTCCATCCGTGCTGGTGTTCCATACCATCAACTTCCTTTCCAGTATTGTATTTTGGGAGGAGGAAGGGGTTGGCACAGCCTGCGGGTGTGGAAGGCATGGTAGGATATTATGAAAGGCTGCAGTGACGGTTGTATTAGTTCTGGGTTGGGGGGCTGTGTAGTGTGGTTTGTTTCTGGTTATTGTGTTGTGTTGGAATTGGTTGGTAGGGATTGAGAGGGTTATGTGATCATTTATATCTGGTGTTTCCTGAGGTTGAACTTTCTTGTCTGTCGATTCCTGCCTGTCTCTCTTTCTTTCCACTGATGTTTTCTTAATCTCACTCTTAGTTGTTCTGTTCTTTTGTGTTCTGTCACGTTGAGGTACAATCACCGATATTATTGGGAGTCCTTTAACAGTGGTTTCTGTTGAAGTACCACTTCGGTTTGAATGTCAATTTGACTGGGCGATTTTTTCCCTTGAATACTCCACAAGTGTGTGAATTTTGTTTACATGGATATGGTCCTCTTCTCTTATTGTGATAATTCTTTCAATCTGTTTTTTCCTCTCAATGTCTTCTTTCATCATAGGTCGTCCCATCAGCCTTCTGAAGTCCATGAATAATTATTGACCTCTCCCTCTCTTCTTTTCATTTCTTTTCCCTCCATATCTCTAAATCTGATTTAAACATTTGCTTTGTTGTTTCCCTTATCATCTTCCGGACTCCCCAGTGGCCTGATATTACTTCTACAAGGGACTTAGTAGCTCCTTTCCCTCCTTCATTCCCTTCACTGTCTGCTGATGTTTCTACTTCCACCAACTTGCTCCTTGCGGTCATCTTAATATCCTGCTTCAGCACTTTCTGTTCTTCCAGACTATCTTTGCCTCAGCACCTACAGCTCGTAACTCCCACTCTTTGCTTTCTTCAGATATCTTCTCCACCATTTAGCCTTATTTACCCAATCTTGTTCTATTTTGCTCTTCCTTCTCAGACCACCCACCCTTGGTTCCCTTAATAATAATAATAATAATATCTTTATTTACTACAAGTACATGTACATGGTATACAGGCCTAGCTGACATCAGTGACATACTACTATATAGAAAGTCCCTTGTTATGCTGAGCATTTCGGGCAGATTAGGTCAGTGTCCTAGGATGCGACTCACACCAGTCGACTAACACCCAGGTACCCATTTTACTGATGGGGAACATAGACAACAGGTGTAAAGAAACACGCCCAATGTTTCTACCCTGGCTGGGAATCGAACCCAGGCCCTCGCCGTGTGAAGCGAGAGCTTTAGCCACCAGACCACCAGAGCCCCTTGCATCTACATCATCTCTTTTGACATCCCACTTTTTTTTTCTTTGAACCTTTTAGGAAGCTCTAGTTTATGCAGTCTGTAAACTTTGCGTAGAGGTGTGTAGGTGTCGGTGTGTAGTCACCTATTTGTGGTTGCAGGGGTCTATTCATAGCTCCTGGCCCCTCCTCTTCACTGGACGCTACTAGGTCCACAGTCTCCTTGCTCCATGAGCTTTATCATACTTATTCTTAAAGCTATGTATGGATTTTGCCTTCACTACATCATTCTTCAGACTTTTCAACTTCCTGACAACTTTATGACTGAAGAAATACTTCCTAACATGACTCATCTGAGTCTTCAACTTCCTTGTTCCTGAGTCCCGTATTCGTAAATATTGTACCAAAAAAAAGCTCAATATGTAATGTCAGTTTCCGAGATTTGTTCAGAAACCAGACGCGTATTAATCCTGAAGAGGAGCCAGGACAGGACAGGAACAAGTGAGGTGTTTGTGGGGCAGTACGAGAAGAGCGACGGCTGGGAGAAGTCGTCATGGTTTGCGGTTGGTGTAAGTAGGGGGTTTTTTTTTTTGTAAGTTTATACCATAGGTTATTTTATTGGTTTAAGTGTTATCATGTGTCTCCACAGATACCTCAACGCACCACTCACCTTTTTTCCTTCATCAATTCTATGGTTAACCTCATCCTTCATTAACCCATCCGCTGACACGTCAACTCCCAAATATCTGAAAACATTTACTTCTTCCATAATCCCTCTGTCCAATGTGATATCCAATTTTTCTTTATTTAAATCGTTTGATACCCTCATCACCTTACTCTTATCTATGTTCACTTTCAACTTTCTACCTTTACACACTCTCCCAAACTCGTCCACTAACCTTTGCAACTTTTCTTTAGAATCTCCCATAAGCACAGTATCATCAGCAAAAAGTAACTGTGTCAACTTCCATTTTGCATTTAATTCCCCATAATTTAATCCCACCCTTTCCCCAACACCCTAGCATTTACTTCTTTTATACCCCATCTATTTTAAACAACCATGGTGACATTACACATCCCTGTCTAAGACCTACTTTTACCGGGAGTAATCTCCTCTCTCTACACACCCTAACCTGAGCCTCACTATCCTCATAAAAACTCTTTACAGCCTTCAGTAACTTACTACCTATTCCATACACTTGCAACATTTGCCACATTGCTCCCCTATCCACTCTATCATATGCCTTTTCTAAATCCATAAATGCAATAAAAACTTCTCTACCTTTATCTAAATACTGTTCACATACATGCTTCACTGTAAACACTTGATCTACACATCCCTACCCACTCTAAAGCCTCCTTGCTCATCTGCAATCCTACTCTCTGTCTTACCTCTAATTCTTTCAATAATAGCCCTCCATACACTTTACCTGGTATACTCAGTAAACTTATTCCCTATAATTTTACACTCTCTTTATCCCCTTCCCCTTTATATAAAGGAACTATACATGCTCTCTGCCAGTCCCTAGGTATCTTCACCTCTTTCATACATTTATTAAACAAAAATACCAACCACTCCAGCACTATATCCCCTGCTTTTAACATTTCTGTCATGATCCCCGTCAGTTCCAGCTGCTTTACCCCCTTTCATTCTACGTAATGCCTCACGCACCTCCCCCACACTCACATCCTGCTCTTCTTCACTCCTAAACGATGTTGTACCTCCCTGGCCAGTACATGAAATTACCGCCTCCTTTTTTCATCGACATTTAAAGTTCCTCAAAATATTCCCGCCATCTACCCAATACCTCCAGCTCCCATCTACTAACTTCCCTACTCTGTTTTTAACTGACAAATCCATTCGTTCCCCAGGCTTTCTTACCTTGTTTATCTCACTCCAAAAATGTTTCTTGTTTTCAGCAAAATTTCTTGACAGAGCCTCTCCCATTCTTTCATCCGCTCTTCTTTTGCACTCTCTCACCACTCTCTTCACCTTTCTTTTACTCTCCATATACTCTGCTCTTCTATTAACACTTCTGTTTTGTAAAAACCTCTCATAAGCTACCTTTTTCTCTTTATCACACCCTTTACTTCTTCATTCCACCACTCACTCCTCTTTCCTCCTGCACCCACCCTCCTATAGCCACAAACTTCTGCCCACATTCTACTACTGCATTTTAAAACTATCCCAACTCTCTTCAACCCCACTCTCCTACTTGCACTAGCCCACCTTTTTGCCAATAGTTGCTTATATCTCACCCTAACTTCCTCCTCCCTTAGTTTATACACTTTACCTCTCTCTTACTTGCTGTTGCCATTTTCTTTTGTCCCATCTACCTTTTACTCTAACTGTAGCTACAACCAAATAATGATCCGATATATCCGTTGCCCTCTATAAACATGTACATCCTGAAGCCTACCCATCAACCTTTTATCCACCAATACATAATCCAACAAACTACTTTCCTTATGGGCTATATCATACCTTGTATATTTATTTATCCTCTTTTTTATAAAATATGTATTACTTATTACCAAACCTCTTTCTACACATATCTCAATTAATGGTTCCCCATTTACATTTACTCCTGGCACCCAAATTTACCTACTACTCCCTCCACAACATTTTACCACTTTAGCATTAAGATCCCCAACCACAATTACTCTCTCACTTGGTTCAAAACTCCCCACACAATCCTCAACATTTCCCAAAATTTCTCTCTCTCCTCTACTTCTCTCTTCTCCAGGTGCATAAACACTTTCTTTAACCCACTTTTCCCTCCAACCTTTTTTTACTCCACATAATCCTTGAATTTATACATTTATATTCCTCTTTACCTGCCATAACTGATTGTTCAACATTATTGCCACTCCTTCTTTAGCTCTAACTCTATTTGAAACCCTGACCTAATCCCATTTATTTCTCCCCACTGAAACTCTCCTACCCTTAAGCTTTGTCTCACTTAAAGCTATGTCATTCACTTCTTTTCATTCATAACATCTACAATCATCTCTTTCTTATCATTCCACAACATCCCCGCACATTCAAACATCCCACTTTGACGGTTTCTTCTTTTTCTCTTTAGTAAGCTATACAGGAAAAGGGGTTACTAGCCCATTGTTCCCGGCATTTTAGTTGACTTTACAACACGCATGGCTTACGGAGGAAAGATTCTTATTCCACTTCCCCATGGATATGAAAGGAAAAGCAATAAGAACAAGAACTATTAAGATAAAATCAAAGAAAACTCAGATGAGTGTGTATACATAAACGTGTACATGTTTGCGTAGTGTGACCTAAGTGTAAGTAGAAGTAGCAAGACGTGCCTGAAATCTTGCATGTTTATGAGACAGAAAAAAGACACCAGCAATCCTACCATCATGTAAAACAAATACAGGCTTTCGTTTACACTCACTTGGCAGGACGGTAGTACCTCCTGGGTGGTTGCTGACTACCAACCTACTACCTACATATATATATATATATATATATATATATATATATATATATATATATATATATATATATATTTTTTATATAAAATGTGCAAAAATCACAGTAAACAGGTGATATCACAATATGCAGATTCCAAGCTCTTTCGTGGCTTCTCACATTATCAAGGAACTATAAAACAAAACATCAACAAGAAGGCATATAAAGGGGGAATATTACACCTCACAATCACGTCACCATAACAAAGACCGCACTTCACAGTCGAGTGACAGCACCCGACTCTGTGAAGCGCACCTGATACTACAACAAAGTATTAAGATTTTTTATTTGTCTAATGCATCATTAAATTCTCCCCAACTTTTATTAATTATAAAAGAATCCAATTCATATAAACCAAAAGAAATATTCATATTATTTTCAAAACTGCTTTCTATGAAATATGATTCTATTATATTCCTGTCAACCATGGACTTGCTTGATACAACCTTCTCAGCATTTTCAAAATCAATTGGATGGTTAAAATCTCTCACATGAATAAATAGAGCTATATTTATGTTGTTTTAATCTTAGTTTAAGAGTTTTACTACAAATACGTAAAGCTCTCAAAAACATTGATGAGAAAACCGACAGTTTAACTCTATCTTGATGTGAAGAATAATAGTGTACATAGGAACAGTTATTTGTAGGTTTTCTGTAAATTTTAATTATTAAGGGTAGCAATGATTTATTAAAATTTACAGAAAACCTACAAATAACTGTTCCTATGTACACTATTATTCTTCACATCAAGATAGAGTTAAAGTGTCGGTTTTCTCATCAATGTTTTTGGTTGCTTTACGTATTTGTAGTCCAGAGATCACAGATGAAGAAATCTCCAAAATTTATGAAATAGCTAATGATTTAAAATACCCAAGAAACATAATTGATAAATCATTTAAAAAAGCTTGAAATACTTTTTACTATCCAAAAAATGACAACTACCCATATTCAACTAATAATATGTTGGTTCTTCTTTACAATGAAAACTTGGTTGATATGCCTTCCCTTCTTAAGACTTTTAATATCAAAGTTGTATTTAAAAATCTTGATACAGTAAAAAAAAACACTTGATAAAAAATTCCTCCCAAAATGCTGACGGATGTGTCTATAAGATTCCCTGTAAAATATGCGATAAAGTTTATTACGGTCAAACTGGTAAAAATCTTGAACTAAGAATAAAACAACATAAATATAGCATTAGAACTGGACAAGATTCTAATGCTCTATTTATTCATGTGAGAGATTTTAACCAACCAATTGATTATCAAAATGCTGAGAAGGTTGTATCAAGCAAGTCCATGGTTGACAGGAATATAATAGAATCATGTTTCATAGAAAGCAATTTTGAAAATAATACGAATATTTCTTTTGGTTTATATGAATTGGATTATTTTATAATTAACAAAATTTGGGAAGAATTTAATGATACATTAGACAAATAAAAGATCTTAATGCTTTGTTGTATTATCAGGTGTGCATCACAGAGTTGGGTGCTGTCACGCGACTGTGAGGTGCGGTTTTCGTTATGGTGTCATGGTTGTGAGGTGTAGTCTTGCCCCTTTATATGCCTTCTTGTTGATGTTTCGTTTTATAATTCCTTGATAATGTTAGAAGTCACGAAAGCGCTTGGAATTTAGCTATTTTTTTCATAGTGGTTGTTTTTCACACACACACACACACACACACACACACACACACACACACACACACACACACACACACACATATATATATATATATATATATATATATATATATATATATATATATATATATATATATAAATAAACTTACATAAAAGGGTGTGTTTGGGGACCATCGTAAGTCGGGGTACCACTGTATATATATGTCGTGCCGATTAGGTAAAACTAGTCAATTAGCAAGAACTTATCTAACATTAAGTCCTTTCTAAAATTGTCTCCTATACGTTTAAAGATATATTTTTTTCATTTATGTTAATGTAAGAATTTATAATTTTGTACCAAGAGAAACTTTGAAAACCTACCTAACCTTATTACAACAAGCGCAATTTAATTTAGCCTAACCCAACTAAATATATTTTAGATACGTTAACATTAATTTAATAATAAACAAACACAATGAAATATATTTTTTTCGTTATGTTCAGAGTGATTTTGGCGAAATTATTACATACACAAATTTTCACTTGTCTTATATGGCAAGGTGAGCGTTGCTATTTAAGCCAAAATCTCAAGTTTTACATAATCGGCACATATATATATATATATATATATATATATATATATATATATATATATAATATATATATATATATATATATATATATATATATATATATATATATACATATATATATATTTGTATAGGTCAGTTTTGTGTCCTTACTCATAATAAATTTAATACTGACTATTTAATAAACATTTATTGTGAAGGCACAGGCTGGGCCTACGTTCTTTTACGAGTAGCAATTTAAATGCCCTTAGATTAGGCAGGTTATTTAAGCTTAGGAGCCATGACTTTTATTTATGTTACGCAGTCAAAAGCGTATCATGGGGGCCTCAAGGGAAGAATTATCAAATTTAGAAGGGTAATTCACATTTGAAATCTGGAGAGTGAATATTTAAAGGAAGGATTTATTATAAAATGTTAATAGTAACTTCAGGTGAAATTAATACAATTATTTTCTGCCTGATTTTTGTATGTGCAACTTTAATGATTTTGGGAGTTATTTAAGAATACGTAATAATAATAATTCTCCATGAATTTAATAATAATTTAGTGTACCTATGTGCTTTGCTGTGTGATTTATTATTTTATATAAGTAATTTCTGCTGTATTAAGCAAGTTGTCTGTAAGCAGTAGAGATTCTAGTGCTGACAGGGATCTGGGAGACCCTGGATCAAACACCTCTGCTAATAATGAGAGTAATGAAGCAGCAATTTTAAAATTAAAATTAGCTCTAATAATGGAAGAAAAAGATCTGAGAAGAATTGAACGTACTAAAATACGGAAAGAGAAAGAGTTAGAAATCTTTAGGACTAAAGAGAAAGAGAGTTTGCTGCATCAAAAAAAAAAAAAAAGGAACAGGTAACATTGTAGACAAAATTAATTTGGAATAAGCTATAAAGTTTGTCCCAAAAATTTTGGAAAAATATCCTGATAACTTGTTCACTCTGCTTGAAAAAAATCCCAGAAGTGGCCAGACAGCAAGTGGCCACATTAGCAAGAACCCAGAGGTGGCCAGACAGTAACTGGGCCACATTAGCAAGAATTCAGTTAATTGGTAAAGGGTTACAAGGTGTTAGCTCTCTAGATGAGTATGAATTATCAGATTATGAGAAGATGAAAGATGTTGTGTTATTGGCTTATCAGATATTGCCAGAGATATATAGACAGAAGTTTAGAGGCTTAAAGTTTCAGGAAGGACAGTCCTTGATGGAGTATGGAAAGGAGATGTCTCAGGTGATTATGACCTTAAG
This sequence comes from Cherax destructor, assembly GCA_009830355.1. Classification (NCBI taxonomy): domain Eukaryota; kingdom Metazoa; phylum Arthropoda; class Malacostraca; order Decapoda; family Parastacidae; genus Cherax; species Cherax destructor. The sequence goes on along the minus strand of WNWK01020296.1, from coordinate 13,516 downwards.
GGTTATCTTGAGAAAAAGAATTTTAATGATTTTAACCATTCTCTAGAGTTTGGTGAAAGGTTTTCAGCCAACTAAAAAGTTAGAAGTAATTATCACCCAGACCATGTTAATAATAATTTTTCTCCACCAACTAGGAGGAGTAAGAAATTTCATAGGTTTAAGCCAGTTTTTTTTCAGCCTCATAATCCAAAAAGTTTCAGCCTACTAACCACCAGAATCCTGCTTCCCAGGGAGTGAAGTCTACTTCTCAGTTACCTGCTCAAAGAAATGAGAAGTCAGTTTGAGGTTCAAGAAAACAGTGAACAGGTAGGAAAAATCCAGTTCCCCATGGATAGAGGAACCAGCCTACTCCAAATGGGCTTGGGACTTTTAAATCTCATTTACACAGGTGTTTTAATGAGAAAGACTCTATCTGATGCAATATCTTCTGATTGAGCAAGAGAGGAAGTCTACCAAGTGGTTGTGTCACAGTCATTTTTGTGTCAAGTTTTAAGTTTGGCTCATGATGTTCCCATGGGAGGACATTTAGGTATAAAAAAAACCATGGTCGAGGTCTCCAAACATTTTTACTGGCCTCAGATATGGGAGTATATTGAATCATGTCCTATTTGCCAAAGGGTAGGAAACCCTAATCAGGGAATTAATCCTGCCCCACTTAAACCAATCGCAGCTGTTGAAGAACCTTTTAGCAGGCTAGTTGTGGATTGTGTGGGTCCACTACCCAAAACTAAGATGGGTAACCAGTACTTACTATTATTTGTTCTACTACCAGGTTCCCCGAGGCCATCCCACTACGTTGGGATCCCTAAGGAAATTCAAACAGATCAGGTGTCAGATTTTAAATCTAAACATTTTCGCACAGTCCTCGGGGAATTTAACATTAAAATGGCAACATCCACAGCCTATCACCCAGAAAGTCAAGGGGTGGTGGAGCGGTTTCACCAGTGTCTCAAGACCGTGATACGTGTTTATTGTACCCAGTACCAGAAAGACTGGGATGAGGGTATCCCCCACCTTTTATTTGTTGTGAGGGACAGCACACAGGAAACATTAGGCTATAGTCCTTTTGAATTGATCTATGGTCACCAAGTAAGGGGGCCATTGACTGTTTTGAAGAACACTGTTTGGCTCATATAAAGTGCCTGACATCTGAGAACCTACACAACAGCCACATAAAGATGAAGAGACTATTTGACCGCAAGGCAGTGCCCCAAAATTTTGAAGTTGGAGCCGGTGCCTGGTAATGCCTTAAAAGCAAGGTACAGTGGGCCGTACAAAGTGGTGAAAAAGATCACTGATCAAAATTATAGAATTTACATGCTAGCAGTAGCGGTCTCGGGTCTGGGATACATGCTAGCAATAACTGTCTATGGCCTGGGATACATGCTAGCAGCAGCTGTCTCAGGTCTGTGATACATGCTAGCAGTAGCTCTCTCAGGTCTGGGATACATGCTAGCAGTAGCTCTCTCAGGTCTTTGACACACGCTACCAGTAGCTGTCTCAGGTCTGAGATACATGCTAGCAGTCACTGTGTCAGGTCTGGGGTGCACACGAGTAGTCGCTGTCTTAGGTATGGGACACATGCAAGCAGTCGCTGCCTCAGGTCTTGGTAACAGGGTACTAGTCACTGTCTCAGGCCTAGGATACACGCTGGTAGGCGCTGTCTCAGGTCTGGGATACATGCTAGCAGTCCCTGCTTTACGTCTGCGATACTCGCTAGCAGTCGCTGCCTGAGGTCTGGGATGCATGCTAGCAGTCGCTGCCTCAGGTCTTGGATACATGCTAGCAGTCGCTGCCTCAGGTCTTGGATACATGCTAGCAGTCGCTGCCTCGGGTCTGGGATACATGCTAGGAGTCGCTGCCTCAGGTCTTGGATACATGCTAGCAGTCGCTGCCTCGGGTCTGGGATACATGCTAGGAGTCGCTGCCTCAGGTCTGGGATACATGCTAGCAGTCGCTGCCTCAGGTCTCGGTTACATGCTAGAAGTCGCTGCCTCGGGTTTGGGATACATACTAGTAGGAGAACGCAGACTCAGGAGGAAGAGCAAACTCAACCTCCTTCAGAACCATCCACAGAAGGACCCTAACCACGACAACCCCAGACAATCTAAACCAAAACCCACACACTACCCTCTGCTCCCACCCCTCATCAGAAACTCCACCCCAACAGCAACCCCCCATAGGTCACCGCCAGGGCAACCGCTCCCCCAACCCCAACGTTCTCCCCAGACCATAGTTTTAGAAAAGACGTTGAAGGTGTGGTTTAAGAATGCGGATGGAATAACAAATAAATGTGAGGAGTAGCCTTCACACCCGGATATCAGATCCTGAGGAAAGATCGAAGGAGCAGAGGGGAAGGAGGAGTTGCACTGCACATTAATAACCGATAGGGGGTTGAGGAAATGGAAGGAATGACGAAATCGGCGAAAAGGATTACATAGTAGGTACTATTCAGTCTGGGGGACATAAATTGTTGTGATGTATAACCCGCCACAGATCTGCAGGAAGCCAAGAGAAGATTACGAAGAGAGCAACAGAGCAATGGAAGACACACTAGCTGAGGTGGCCAAAAGAGCTCACATGGGTAGTCCAAAGTTACTAAATATGGGTGATTTTAATCACAAGGAGATTGATTGGGAAAACCTGAAACCCCATGGGGATTTCGAAAAGTGGAAAGCCAAGATTATGGATGTGGTATTAGAAAACCTCATTTATCAACATGTTAGGGACACTACCAGAGAGAGAGAGGTGAGGATGAACCAGCAAGACTGGACCTAGTATTCACCTTGAATAGTTCGGACATCGAGGATATCACGTACGAAAGGCCCCTTGGACCTAGTGATCATGTGGTTCTGTGCTTTGAATACATAGTTGAGCTACAAATGGAAAAGGAAGTAGGAATAGGACGGGAGAAGCCAAACTTCAAATGGGGAGAGTGCACAGGCATGAGGAACTTCCTGCAAGACGTTCTGTGGGAGAGAGAATTGGCAATAAAACCAGTAAAAGAAATGATGGACTATGTGACAACAAAATGCAAGGAGGCAGAGGAGAGGTTTGTTCCCAAGGGAAACAGAAATAATGGGGAGAACAGAACGAGTCCTTGGCTTATCCAAAAGTGAAGAGAGGCAAAAAATTAAGTGTACTAGAGAATGGAAGAAGTATAGAGGGCAAAGGATCCAGGAGAATAAGGAGAGCAGTCATAGAGCCAGAAATGAATATGCACAGGTAAGAAGGGAGGCCCAAAGACAATACAAGAATGACATATCAGCGAAAGCCAAATCTGACTCAAATCTGTTATACAGCCACATCAGGAGGAAAACAACAGTCAAGGACCAGGTAATCAGGATGAGGAAGGAAATGACCACGGAGAATGTGAGGAGCTCAACATGAGATTCAAATAACTGTTCACAGAGAAGACAGAAGGGCCTCCAGAAGGACGGAGAGGTGGGGTACACCATCAAGTGTTGGACACAATATATACAACCGAGTAAGAAGTGAAGAGGCTGCTAAGCGAGCTCGATACCTCAGAAGCGATGGGGCCGGGTAACATCTTCCATGGGTCCTGAGAGAGGGAGCAGAGGCGCTATGTGTACCACTAACAACAATTTTCAACACATCTATCGAAACAGGAAGACTACCTGAAGTATGGAAGACAGCAAATGTAGTCCCAATTTTTGTAAAAGGAGACAGACACGAAGCATTAAACTACAGACCAGTGTCACTGACATGTATAGTATGCAAGGTCATGGGGAAGATTATCAGGAGAAGAGTGGTGGAGCTTATTAACGACAGCCAGCACTGTTTCAGGGAAGGGAAATCCTGCGTCACAAACCTACTGGAGTTCTACGACAGGGTGACAGCAGTAAGACAAGAGAGAGAGAGAGGGGTGGGTAGATTGTATTTTCTTGGACTTTAAGAAGGCATTTGACACAGTTCCACACAAGAGATTAGTGCAAAAGCTGGAGGACCAGGCAGGAATAACAGGGAAGTTACTACAATGGATCAGGGAATACCTGTCAGGAAGACAACAGTGAGTCATGGTACGTGGTAAGGTGTCAGGGTGGGCGCCTGTAGTGAGCGGGGTGCCACAGGAGTCAGTCCTGGGACCAGTGCTGTTTCTGGTATTTGTGAGCGACATGGCGGAAGGAATAGACTCCGAAGTGTTCCTGTTTGTAGAAGATGTAAAGTTGATGAGAAGAATTCAGTCGGACGAGAACCAGGCAGAACTAAAAAGAGATCTGGACAGGCTGCAGGCCTGGTCCAGCAACTGGCTCCTAGAGTTCAACCCTACCAAGGGCAAAGTCATGAAGATTGGGGAAGGGCAAAGAAGAACACATACGGAGTACAGTCTAGTGGGCCAGAGACTAAACACCTTACTCAAGGAAAAGGATCTTGGGGTGAGTATAACACCGGGCACATCTCCTGAGGTGCATATCAACCAAATAACTACTGCATCATACGGGCGCCTGGGAAACCTTAGAGCAGCATTCCGACATCTTAATAAGGAATCATTCAGGACCCTGTACACTGTGTACGTTAGGCCCATATTTGAGAATACAGCACCAGATTGGAACCCACACCTAGCCAAGTATGCAAGGAAACTTGAGAAAGTGCAAAGGTTTGCAACTAGACTAGTCCCGGAGCTAAGGGGTATGTGTTACGAGGAGAGGTTAAGAGAAATCGACATGACGACACTGGAAGACAGGAGAGATAGGGGGGACATGATAACGACATTTAAAATACTGAGAGGAATCGACAGGGTGGACAGAGACAGGATGTTCCAGACATGGGACACAGAAACAAGGGGTTACAGTTGGAAGTTGAAGACTCAGATTAATCACAGGGATGTTAGGAAGTATTTCTTCAGTCACACAGTTGTCAGGAAGTGGAATAGTCTGGGAAGTGATGTAGTGGAGGCAGGATCCATACATAGCTTTTAGAAGAGGTATAATAAAGCTCCTGGAGCGAGAAGAGTGACCGAGTAGCTGCCAGTGAAGAGGTGGGGCCAGGAGCTGTGAATCGACCCCTGCAACCACAACTAGGTGAGTACATACTTATAAACATATGCGACTGGCCAAATGTTTATCGGCAAGTGCCTTTGACAACACAAACACAAACACTTACTTTTCTGGAAGATTTTCTGTGGTATGAATAGCATATTTATTATAATAGAACAGCTAACATATAGTAAAGTGTTAGCTTTGTTTACATACTTTATGATGGAGGTTGTGGTGTCTAACACAGCTTTGGTGATATATGTAAGCCTGTGAATTAGTAAAATAGTTGAATTAGTAAAATAAAGCTACATCAGTTAAGACAAGAAGGATTAACAGTGATTTTAAAAAAAAAAATGTTACTTTAAAAAATGAAATAGAAGTTTTGAAGGCGTCATTACAATTTTTAATTTTTAAATTCTAAAGAAAGTGTAAGGATCTTATAATACCTTACAATGCGAGGCTTTCAAATTCTGTCAAAGAAGATAACTCCAGGTAATATATCACAATGTTGAAGATTGAGATACTTATGCAACATATGTTGCATAAGTGTCTCATAAGTGCATGTTGCATAAGTGTCTCATAAGTGCATGTTGCATAAGTGTCTCAATCTTCAACTTGTTAGTTTTCAAACCATTTATCACAAATACAATACAATAACGTAAATTAATGCTATGCCATTTAGAGAGTAAAAAAGGAAAATAAATGAACTTTGTGATATGTGGAGTTTGTCTTCATCTATCACACCGAAACCAAAATTTGGGAATGGCATATGTAGGCTTGTGCCTAAGGTAGCCAGGCAAGCAAATACACTCTGAATATAGCCTGTAATAAATTGCTGAAGCTTAGAAAATGAATCCTACTGAAGAAGGCGTTCTCGAATAATCCACAAAAAATTAGGAGGAAGCAAACGAAAATAGCGCTAATGATGGTTCAAAATAAAGGAAATCCACCTGTGTTAAACTTAATTAAAAACGCATTATTACCTTGATTTCTTATTTTTTTGGCAGACTTCTTTTCTCATCTATATTCTATTTAAAATTCTCTGCTATTCTGTAAGATATTTTTAATTTTATTTTTAAAAATTCCAATTTGATGTAATTGACAGCAAACTGTCACCCACACGTCCAAAATTAATACAAAAAGACTTCCAATTAAGACACACCTGTATTTAGGCTTTGACCATCAAAAGATATAACATTTAAAACAATTTACTTTATTTGAATAAATAATTTAGAAAACCGATAAGTTGATAAATGAGACACTTGGTTATCTATATTTTGAAAACCTTTCACCAGTCAGTGGCTTCTTCAGTCATATGCAGAGAAAGATGGAAGAGGAGGAGGTGTTTAAGGTAATTAGTCCCCTCAGCCTGGGCTCCAGACTAAGGCAGATACTCAAATGTCGAGCAAATGTATCGTTTGTGAATTTTGAAATAATAATAATAATAACAATAAAAATAATAATAATAATAATAATAATAATAATAATAATAATAATAATAATAATAATAATAATAATAATAATAATAAAAATAATAATATTACACAGTTGAAAGAGAGTACCAAGATGTGTTTTAATAACGCTGTCTATTGACCAGCTAATAGGAATGGTTATTCTCCAGTAAATGATATGATTCCATCAAATCCAATTTTTTTATTAACTATTTCAATAAAATTAAAAAATTTTACCAACTCAGCCTAAAGTCAAAGGTTATCATCCTTGTAAAACAATGCGAAGTCAATAATATCTTGAAGCCAATCACAAATAGAATTATTTAGCTATTGAATAAAAAATGATGATCACTATTTACTATACACCTGTGTGAATCTTATGTTCATGAACATTCACCAGAGCTGAAAATTGTTCATGTGAACATTAATGTTCATCATGGATCACATTAATGAGGTTCAGCGGCGACTGTTTGTAGTTTATTGACTAAAAAAAGACTATCAATTATCAAGATATTGATAAGATAAATTATTCGTATAAAATACTGAATGAAATCGATTGTTATGAATGTATTTTCTGAGAGTGGAACAAAATCTTTCATTATTTACACATTAATAATATGCCACGTTACATCACTACAGACTAAAATTGTATTTGGCTTCTGTATATAGGTAAATAATAACAAAATGTGTAAAAAATTTGCCGATGAACTTTGAATGGCAGAGCCAAAATTTAGTCCTTTTTCTCCTCTTCCTCTTTCTATAACTCTTCCTCCTCCTCTATATGTTCTTTATCTTCCTTCTCTTTCTCCATCTATTCCTGTTTTTCTTCTTCCTCCTCTTCATTATGTTCCTCCTCTTCCTGTTTTTTTCTTCCTATTCCTGTTTTATCTATCTTCCTCATACTCTTCCTCTTTCTACTTTTCTTCCTCCTTTTCCTCTTTTTCTTCTTCTCTTCCTCCTCTCTCTTTTTATCCTCGTCCTCTCTCTTTTCATCCTCATTGCCCTCTCTTTCTCTTCTTTGTCCTCCTCCTCCTCCTCCTCCTCCTCCTCCTCATCTTGTTCTTCTTCCATTCTCTTCGTTTTCCTCTTCCTGCTCGCTTGCCTCCTCATTTTACTCCTATTTCGCCCTCTGCTTTCTCCCCTCCTCTTCCTCTTTCTCGTCGTCCTCATCCTCCTCCTTTTCCTCCTCTTTATCTTAATCTTCTTCCTCCTTTATCTTCTCCCCTTACTCTTCTCTTCCAGCTTTTTCTCTACTCCTCTTCCTCTTTCTTTTCCTGTTCCTCTCCCTCCTTTTCCGTCTCCTCCACTTTCTCCTATTGCTCCTTCTACTTCTCGTCGTCCTCTTCCTCCTCCTCTTCATCTTCTTCCTCTTTGTCCTCCTTCTCTTCCTCTTCCTCTTCCTTCCTCCTCCTGCTCCTCTTCCTCTTCCTCACAGTCAGTGTCACTGGTGATCGTCCTGGGTATTAATCATGTTTTAATAAACTCAGCAATATTTCACTCAGGAGTGGAAGTAGGATGGTGTGAGTAGGATGGTGTGAGTAGGAGGTGTGAGTAGGATGGTGTGAGTAGGAGGTGTGAGTAGGATGGTGTGAGTAGGAGGTGTGAGTAGGATGGTGTGAGTAGGATGGTGTGAGTAGGATAGTGTGATTGGGATAGTTGTGAGTAGGATAGTTGTGAGTAGGATAGTGTGATTGGGATAGTTGTGAGTAGGATAGTTGTGAGTAGGATAGTTGTGAGTAGGATAGTTGTGAGGTGGATAGTTGTGAGTAGGATAGTTGTGAGTAGGATAGTTGTGAGGTGGATAGTTGTGAGTAGGATAGTTGTGAGTAGGATAGTTGTGAGTAGGATAGTTGTGAATAAGATAGTTGTGAGTAGGATAGTTGTGAGTAGGATAGTTGTGAGTAGGATAGTTGTGAGTAGGATGGTGTAGGTAGGATAGTTGTGAGTAGGATGGTGTGAGTAGGATGGTGTGGGTAGGATGGTGTGAGTAGGATGGTGTGAGTAGGATAGTTGTGAGTAGGATTGTTGTGAGTAAGATAGTTGTGAGTAGGATACTTGTTAGTAGGATAGTTGTGAGTAGGATAGTTGTGAGTAGGATAGTTGAGTAAGATAGTTGTGAGTAGGATAGTTGTGAGTAGGATAGTTGTGAGTAAGATAGTTGTGAGTAGGATAGTTGTGAGTAGAGTAGTTGTGAGTAGGATAGTTGTGAGTAGGATAGTTGTGAGTAGGATAGTTGTGAGTAGGATAGTTGTGAGTAAGATAGTTGTGAGTAGGATAGTTGTGAGTAGGATAGTTGTGAGTAAGATAGTTGTGAGTAGGATAGTTGTGAGTAGGATGGTGTGTGTAGGATGGTATGAGTAGGATAGTTGTGAGTAGGATAGTTGTGAGTAGGATAGTTGTGAGTAGGATAGTTGTGAGTAGGATAGTTGTGAGTAGGATAGTTGTAAGTAGGATAGTTGTGAGTAGGATAGTTGTGAGTAGGATAGTTGTGAGTAGGATAGTTGTGAGTAGGATAGTTGTGAGTAGGATAGTTGTGAGTAAGATAGTTGTGAGTAGGATAGTTGTGAGTAGGATAGTTGTGAGTAGGATTGTTGTGAGTAAGATAGTTGTGAGTAGGATAGTTGTGAGTAGGATAGTTGTGAGTAGGATAGTTGTGAGTAGGATAGTTGTGAGTAGGATGGTTGTGAGTAGGATAGTTGTGAGTACTAGAGTTGTGAGTAGGATGGTTGTGAGTAGAATGATTGTGAGTAGGATAGTTATGAGTAGGATAATTGTGATTAAGATGGTTGTCAGTAGGATAGTTGTGAGTAGGAGAGTTGTGAGTAGGATGGTTGTGAGTTGGATGGTAATTAGTAGAATAGTTATGAGTAGGATGGTTGTGACCAGGATAGTTATGACTCGGATGGTTGTGAGTAGAATGGTAGTGAGTAGGATGGTTGGAGTAGGATAGTTGTGAGTAGGAGAATTGTGAGTAGGATGCTTGTCAGTAGAAAGGTTGTGAGTAAGATGGTTATGAGTAGGATGGTTGGAGTAGGATAGTTGTGAGTAGGATGGTTGGGAATAGGATGGGTGTTAGAAGGATAGTTGTGAGTAGAATGGTTGTGAGCAGGATGGTTGTGAATAGGATAATTGTGAGTAGAATGGTGGTGAGTAGGATAGTTGTGAGTAAGATAGTTGGTAAAAAGAATAGTTGTGAGTAGGATGGTTGTGAGTAGGATTGTTGTGAGTAGGATGGTTGTGAGTAGGATGGGTGTGAGTAGGATTGTTGTGAGTAGGATGGTTGTGAGTAGGAACGTTGTATGTAGGATGGTTGAGTAGGATGGGTGTGAGTAGGATTGTTGTGAGTAGGATGGTTGTGAATAGGAACGTTGTATGTAGGATGGTTAGGAGTAGGATGGTTTTGAGTAGTTTGGTTGTGATTATGAGGATTGTGAGAAGGAAGGTTATGAAAAGGATGGTTGTAAGATGAATGGTTGTTTGATGTTTAAGAAGGATAGTTGAAAAATGGTTGTGAGAAGGATGGTTGTGAATAGGATAACTGTACGTACGATAGTTGTGAGTATGATAGTTATGAGTAAAATGGTTATGAGTAGGATGTGAGTAGAATGATTGTGAGCAGGATAATCCAGGATAGGATGGTTGTGAGCAGGATGGTTGTGAGGTTGATAGTTGTTGATAGGATAATTGTGAATAGGATTGTTGTGAGCAGGATTACTATGAATAGGATGGCTGTTAGTAAAATGATTAAGGATGGCAGCTGTCAGAAGTAGAGTTTCAGTGGTAAGAATAAGAACGTTTTATTAGACTGGTCAGTTGGTTAAGTGGTTTTTAAACATGAAGCCTCTTAACCACCTCTCAAGAATATTTTAATAATCATAAAAAATGGAATTAAAGTAAAGTGAGTGTATAGTATACACACAGGAAGACATACACCTCTCCTAGTATATGTCCCCCTGAAAACTGTGGGAAGGTAAGAACGATATATTATAAGGGGCGATGGTCAAACATTATATTTCCGAATTGACGTTGTTGAACTTAGTGAATGAAATGGTGTATTAGCCTCAAGTATGATGATAAAGTTGCTAGTTACATAACAAGATTTTAATGGAACAACACATCGTTCAGTAGAGAGATTCATCTACTCACAATAAAGCTCTACATGGAACGAAACGTTGTCCAGATAAATTCTTACATTGACAACTGTTAGCAAAACATAAGGGAAGACACAACAAGGTGAACAGATTTCTTGTTCCCAGGAGAAATATTTGTTTTGTGATAACAGGATAATTAGTTTGAAAAGAATTATGTGGAATAGGAGGAAGAGTTCAGAAAAATGCAGGAAAATAATGTTAGGGCAACCACTGGCCAAGTAATTTATTTTGTCATAGATGAAATTAGTCGTTCATATATATAGAAAGAGAAACATTTATTTAACTGCTGCTCTCTCTCCTTAAACAAACATGTGAATACAGCTTTTAAGAGCAAAAAACATTATAAAGTGAAATTACTTATAGTTATTCATTTACTTGTTAGCCTAATATTCAAGTGGTTATTCCATTATTTTTGCTTACCTTCCTCATTTTTGTTTGTTTGTTTATCTTTCGCTTATAATTCGATCAGGCATTATATCCCAATTTTGTGGAAAACAGTTAAAATTATGATTCCCGATTAATCAAGTTAATATTTTTGAGTCTTCCTCATCTGAATGACAACAGACATAGTGACTGATGCATCTTACGATCAGGATAGCAACTATTAAGTTCAATTTGACTGCGGGCAAATTTGTCAGTGCATCAAACTTTTAAAAAAATTAGACTCATTGGAATCCATGTGACAACTGAAGAATACCTCTTCTGATCAACTTCAAATTCTGAGCCAATGTGTGTTGTCCTGAAAACAAGAATTGCGGTATTGTTCGGCTTCCATTTTGGAATTTTTTGTTAAACTTAATAATATAAAAGCTGATGCATTTTATAAGAATGATGACTGTCTGTAAGATTAGTCTGTTCTGGCTCAAATTTGAAAATTTGGAAGAAGTTTAAAATAATGGAATTGTTGGATGCGGAGTACGTACCGGAGAATGCTTTTTCTTATTGACTTCAAACTTTCTGTGTAGATATTCCTTATCAAAAATGAGTTTGATAAGTGTTAATGATGGAAGTTCTGGGTGGATGTTTGTTCTTCAGAGTTTGGTATCTTCACTAGTTATAAGCCTGAGTGACAACATCAGTGGATGTAATTGTTGGATATCTAGACGGCAAAACCCTTGGACAAAGCAGCGCATGACCTAGTTGGGAATGAAAGGAGACTAGGGATGGGAGGCAAGAGGAACGGCATACCTTCATCACTAATGGTGTACATTGGTTATATTTTTTATGTTTCTTAGATATGTATTGCTCCACTTGGAATAGCCCTCGACAATGGTTACAATATTCACAATATTTAAAATGTTCACACTAATAACCAAGATTTTCTCTGGTTCACCATGCAGTAATATGAAGGCCTGGGCGACCACTATCCCCAACCAACCCCTCAGCCAAACATCGAGGCTAGAAAAACAGACCAACCCACTTTCGTTGGGTTCCCTCACCTACCTTCCCTCCCCAGCTCCCAGCTCCACTCACCTACCTTCCCTCCCCAGCTCCCTGCGCCACTCACCTACCTTCCCTCCCCAGCTCCCTGCGCCACTCACCTACCTTCCCTCCCCAGCTCTCTGCGCCACTCACCTACCTTCCCTCCCCAGCTCCCTGCGCCACTCACCTACCTTCCCTCCCCAGCTCCCTGCGCCACTCACCTACCTTCCCTCCCCAGCTCCCTGCGCCACTCACCTAACTTCCCTCCCCAGCTCCCTGCGCCACTCACCTACCTTCCCTCCCCAGCTCCCTGCGCCACTCACCTACCTTCCCTCCCCAGCTCCCTGCGCCACTCACCTACCTTCCCTCCCCAGCTTCCTGCGCCACTCACCTACCTTCCCTCCCCAGCTCCCTGCGCCACTCGCCTTCTCTTGTCGCGTGTGGGAGGCGGTACTACCTGCACATAAGAACATTAGAAAGAAGGAACACTGCAGCAGGCCTACTGGCCCATGCGAGGCAGGTCCAAGTCTCCAACCGGCTTAAGCCTATGCCCCAACCCAGCCAGGTCAGGTTACATTCACTTAATGAAGGAGCACGGCATCTGACCTAGTAGCACAAGCTAGTCAGGACCAACTCACACCCACCCGCACCCACTAATATATTTATCTAGCCGACCACCTGGAGTTAACCCTCTCCAGGTAAACTCCAGGTAGTCAGGTCACTTCCACTTAAGGAATTAGTACGGCATCTGACCTAGTAGCACAAGCTAGTCAGGCCCAACTCACACCCACCCAAAACCCACTCATGTATTTATCTAACTTATTTTTAAAACTACACAACGTCCCAGCCCCTATGACGGTACTCGGGAGTTTGTTCCACTCATCCACAACTCTATTACCAAACCAGTGCTTTCCTATATCCTTCCTGAATATGAATTTTTCCAACTTGAAACCATTGCTGCGAGTCCTGTCTTGGCTGGATATTTTCAGCACGCTATTTACATCCACTCTATTTATTCCTGCTTTCCATTTATACACCTCAATCATATCCTCTCTAATTCTACGCCTTTCTGGAGAGTGCAGATTCAGGGCCCTCAGTCTATCCTCGTAGGGAAGATTTCTGATACATGGGATCAACTTTGTCATCCTCCTCTGTACGTTTTCCAGTGCATTTATATCCATTCTGTAATACGGTGACCAGAACTGTGCAGCATAATCTAAATGAGGCCTAACCAAAGATATATAGAGTTGAAGAACAACCTGAGGACTTCTATTATTTATACTTCTTGATATGAATCCAAGGATTCTGTTAGCTTTATTGCGAACACTTATGCACTGTTGTCTTGGTTTCAGATTACTACTAACCAGAAATCCTTCTCGCAATCACAAGTATTAAGATCTACATTATTCAGTTTATATGTGGCATGGTTATTGTCCTGCTGAACATTTAGAACTTTGCATTTGTCTACATTAAACTGCATTCTCCGACCACTGCA
>WNWK01020295.1:0-36133 GCA_009830355.1 Cherax destructor | reverse complement strand
AAAAATAATGTCAAAGACCTGGGGTGATCATGTCCAGAGGATCTCACCTTCAAGGACCATAACAAAGTAGCAATTGCATCTGCTCGAAAATGACAGGATGGATAATGAGAACCTTCAAAACTAGGGATGCCAAGCCCATGTTGACACTTTACAGATCGCTTGTTCTATCTAGGCTGGAATATTGCTGCACACTAACTGCACCTTTCAAGGTGGGTGAAATTGCTGACCTTGAAAATGTGCAGAGAACCTTCACCACACGCATAAGTGCGATAAACCACCCTCAACTACTGGGAACGCTTGAAGTTCTAAATCTGTACTCTCTAGAACGCAGGCGGGAGAGATACATTATTATATACACATGGAAAATTCTCGAGGGCTTAGTACCAAACTTGCACAAAAATCACTCCTACGAAAGCAAAAGACTCGGCAGCGATGTAACATCCCCAATGAAGAGCAGGGGGTGCCACTAGCACGTTGAGGGACAACACAATAGTGTCAGGGGCCCAAGATTGTTCAACTGCCTCCCAGCAACATCAGGGGATTACCAACAAGCCCCTGGCTGTCTTCAAGCAGGCACTGGACAGGCACCTCAAGTCGGTACCTGATTAGCCGGGCTGTGGTTCGTACGTTGGACTGTGTACGGCCAGCAGTAACAGCCTGGTTAATCAGGCTCTGGTCAAACAGGAGGCCTGGTCACGACCGGGCCGCAGGGGCGTTGACCCTGGAATTCTCTCAGGTAGGTAGACTCCAGGATTGCTGGAAAAAATAATACACTAGCTGATGTGTTGTCCAGAAGTCATTGTATTTAGTTAGGATGTGTTAGGGACTTTGGGTGGAACCAGCCCTTTTTTTTCCCCTAGTGGGGTTTTGTTTTTTAGTGGGGGGGGGGTGCCCTGCTACCGACCGCAGGCACCTTGGACCTACGGTAGCCCTACCATCTGCTGTCTCACTCTTAAGTTTAAAGCTGGACTTTATGTCCAGAAAGTTTAGCTTAACTAATGAGCAAGGATGGTTGAGGAAAGGCGGTCCCATTATTATAATGTGCCATGGCGGCACTCTACCCATTTGAGGTGGAAGCCTAGTCCTGAGCCCTCTTGGAGTGGGGTGTTGCATGCAAGAGTATGTAACCTTTATTCGGACATGTTAAACACACCCCAAGGCTCCCCTCCAACCAGTGAACCATCGTTAAGGGTTTGGCGATGGGGCCCCATCATCAAATCAACGACTCGTTCAGTCAATTAAAATGCGAGTTTAACAATGACAAAGGTGACGTGGATACCACTCGGGTTTGTCATTGGAATCCTCAAGAGCTGAGTTTGTGGAAAGTTGTCTGTCTTTTGGCTGCTGCCAGCCTAGACAACTGTGGCGTGCACCTAAACACTACTCCTTTGTATACAGTGTACATATGTGTAAAAAAGCCCTTTGTTATTTACTTGGTGAAGGAAAAGACAAAAGTCTTATATATTCATAACTGCTTGGTGAAGGAAAAGACAAAAGTCTTATATATTCATAACTGCTTGAAGGAAATACAAATTCAAAGCATTTTCTACTGTGTTTCTTTGCTCCAAGCTCCCTTTTACACTCAGGTTAACAGGTCATTGAACCTGAGGTTGTAATAGGCAGGAACTAGGTAAAGTGAGAGAGAAGTGACTCTGAGTAGTAACTTGAGGTAGGAACTAGGTAAAGTGAGAGGGAAGAGGTGACCCTGCATAGTAACTTGAGGTAGGAACTAGGTAAGGTGAGAGAGAAGAAGTGACTCTGGGTAGTAACTTGAGGTAGGAACTAGGTAAAGTGAGAGGGAAGAGGTGACCCTGCATAGTAACTTGAGGTAGGAACTAGGTACGGTGAGAGGGAAGAGGTTACCCTGCATAGTAGTGACTCTGGGTAGTAACTTGAGGTAGGACTGCACCTTTCAAGGCGGGTGAAATTGCTGACCTTGAAAATGTGCAGAGAACCTTCACCGCACGCATAAGTGCGATAAACCACCTCAACTACTGGGAACGCTTGAAGTTCCTAAACCTGTACTTCTAGGAACGCAGGCGGGAGAGATACATTATTATATACACATGGAAAATTCTCGAGGGCTTAGTACCAAACTTGCACAAAAATCACTCCACGAAAGCAAAAAGACTCGGCAGGCGATGTAACATCCCCCAATGAAGAGTAGGGGTGCCACTAGCACGTTGAGCGACAACACAATAAGTGTCAGGGGCCCAAGATTGTTCAACTGGCTCTCTTCAAACAGGCACTGGACAGGCACCTCAAGTCGGTACCTGATCAGCCAGGCTGTGGTTCGTACGTTGGACTGCGTGCGGCCAGCAGTAACAGCCTGGTTGATCAGGCTCTGGTCCAACAGGAGGCCTGGTCACAGACCGGGCCACGGGGGCGTTGACCCCTGGAATTCTCTCCAGGTAGACGCCAGGTAGGAACTAGGTAAGGTGAGAGAGAAGAAGTGACTCTGGGTAGTAACTTGAGGTAGGAGGTACGATAAGGCACCTAAATTACTAGGAACGGTTGAAGTCCCTTGATCTGTATTCCCTGGAAATGCAGGCGAGAGAGATACATGATAATATACACTTGGAAAATCCTAGAGGGATTAGTACCAAACCTGCACACGAAAATCACCCCCTATGAAAGCAAAAGACTCAGCATTTGATGCAACATTACCCCAATGAAAAGCAGGGGCGCCACAGGTACGCTGAGAGACAACACAATAAGTGTGAGGGGCCCAAGACTGTTCAACTGCCTCCCAGCATACATAAGGGGGATTACCATAGACCCCTGGCTGTCTTCAAGAAGGCACTGGCCAGGCACCTAAAGTCATTACCTGACCAACTAGGCTGAGGTTCGTACGTCAGTTTGCGTGCGGCCAGCAGCAACAGCCTCGTTGATCAGACCCTGATCCATCATGTCTCAGACCGGGCTGCAGGGGCGCTGACCCCCGAAACCCTCCCCAGGTATACTCCAGGAACTAGGTGAGGTGAGAGGGATGGGGTGACTAGGGAGTGCACAAAACCAGCAAGAAGAGAGAGTAAGTAGGTGAGAAAGATGCCTGACTAATGAGATAATAACAGACACAAGACGACAGTATGTTGTGGTGTTATTAGTGTGGAGAAGCTACGAGACAGTATGTTGTGGTGTTATTAGTGTGGAGAAGCTACGAGACAGTATGTTGTGGTGTTATTAGTGTGGAGAAGCTACGAGACAGTATGTTGTGGTGTTATTAGTGTGGAGAAGCTACGAGACAGTATGTTGTGGTGTTATTAGTGTGGAAGCTACGAGACAGTATGTTGTGGTGTTATTATTGTGGAGAAGCTACGAGACAGTATGTTGTGGTGTTATTAGTGTGGAGAAGCTACGAGACAGTATGTTGTGGTGTTATTAGTGTGGAGAAGCTACGAGACAGTATGTTGTGGTGTTATTATTGTGGAGAAGCACGAGACAGTATGTTGTGGTGTTATTATTGTGGAGAAGCTACAGAGACAGTATGTTGTGGTGTTATTAGTGTGGAGAAGCTACGAGACAGTATGTTGTGGTGTTATTAGTGTGGAGAAGCTACGAGACAGTATGTTGTGGTGTTATTATTGTGGAGAAGCTACGAGACAGTATGTTGTGGTGTTATTAGTGTGGAAGCTACGAGACAGTATAGTTGTGGTGTTATTAGTGTGGAGAAGCTACGAGACAGTATGTTGTGGTGTTATTAGTGTGGAGAAGCTACGAGACAGTATGTTGTGGTGTTATTAGTGTGAGAAGCTACGAGACAGTATGTTGTGGTGTTATTATTGTGGGAAGCTACGAGACAGTATGTTGTGGTGTTATTAGTGTGGGAAGCTACGAGACAGTATGTTGTGGTGTTATTAGTGTGGAAGCTACGAGACAGTATGTTGTGGTGTTATTAGTGTGGAGAAGCTACGAGACAGTATGTTGTGGTGTTATTAGTGTGGAGAAGCTACGAGACAGTATGTTGTGGTGTTATTAGTGTGGAGAAGCTACGAGACAGTATGTTGTGGTGTTATTAGTGTGGAGAAGCTACGAGACAGTATGTTGTGGTGTTATTAGTGTGGGAAGCTACGAGACAGTATGTTGTGGTGTTATTATTGTGGAGAAGCTACGAGACAGTATGTTGTGGTGTTATTAGTGTGGAGAAGCTACGAGACAGTATGTTGTGGTGTTATTAGTGTGGAGAAGCTACGAGACAGTATGTTGTGGTGTTATTAGTGTGGAGAAGCTACGAGACAGTATGTTGTGTGTTATTAGTGTGGAGAAGCTACGAGACAGTATGTTGTGGTGTTATTATGTGGGAAGCTACGAGACAGTATGTTGTGGTGTTATTAGTGTGGAGAAGCTACGAGACAGTATGTTGTGGTGTTATTAGTGTGGAGAAGCTACGAGACAGTATGTTGTGGTGTTATTAGTGTGGAGAAGCTACGAGACAGTATGTTGTGGTGTTATTAGTGTGGAGAAGCTACGAGACAGTATGTTGTGGTGTTATTAGTGTGGAGAAGCTACGAGACAGTATGTTGTGGTGTTATTAGTGTGGAGAAGCTACGAGACAGTATGTTGTGGTGTTATTAGTGTGGAGAAGCTACGAGACAGTATGTTGTGGTGTTATTAGTGTGGAGAAGCTACGAGACAGTATGTTGTGGTGTTATTAGTGTGGAGAAGCTACGAGACAGTATGTTGTGGTGTTATTAGTGTGGAGAAGCTACGAGACAGTATGTTGTGGTGTTATTATTGTGGGAAGCTACGAGACAGTATGTTGTGGTGTTATTATTGTGGAGAAGCTACGAGACAGTATGTTGTGGTGTTATTATTGTGGGAAGCTACGAGACAGTATGTTGTGGTGTTATTAGTGTGGAGAAGCTACGAGACAGTATGTTGTGGTGTTATTATTGTGGAAGCTACGAGACAGTATGTTGTGGTGTTATTAGTGTGGAGAAGCTACGAGACAGTATGTTGTGGTGTTATTAGTGTGGAGAAGCTACGAGACAGTATGTTGTGGTGTTATTAGTGTGGAGAAGCTACGAGACAGTATGTTGTGGTGTTATTAGTGTGGAGAAGCTACGAGACAGTATGTTGTGGTGTTATTAGTGTGGAGAAGCTACGAGACAGTATGTTTTGGTGTTATTAGTGTGGAGAAGCTAGAGACAGTATGTTGTGGTGTTATTAGTGTGGAGAAGCTACGAGACAGTATGTTGTGGTGTTATTAGTGTGGAGAAGCTACGAGACAGTATGTTGTGGTGTTATTAGTGTGGAGAAGCTACGAGACAGTATGTTGTGGTGTTATTAGTGTGAGAAGCTACGAGACAGTATGTTGTGGTGTTATTAGTGTGAGAAGCTACGAGACAGTATGTTGTGGTGTTATTAGTGTGGAGAAGCTACGAGACAGTATGTTGTGGTGTTATTATTGTGGAGAAGCTACGAGACAGTATGTTGTGGTGTTATTAGTGTGGAGAAGCTCGAGACAGTATGTTGTGGTGTTATTAGTGTGGAGAAGCTACGAGACAGTATGTTGTGGTGTTATTAGTGTGGAGAAGCTACGAGACAGTATGTTGTGGTGTTATTAGTGTGGAGAAGCTACGAGACAGTATGTTGTGGTGTTATTAGTGTGGAGAAGCTCGAGACAGTATGTTGTGGTGTTATTAGTGTGGAGAAGCTACGAGACAGTATGTTGTGGTGTTATTAGTGTGGAGAAGCTCGAGACAGTATGTTGTGGTGTTATTAGTGTGGAGAAGCTACGAGACAGTATGTTGTGGTGTTATTAGTGTGGAGAAGCTACGAGACAGTATGTTGTGGTGTTATTAGTGTGGAGAAGCTACGAGACAGTATGTTGTGGTGTTATTAGTGTGGAGAAGCTACGAGACAGTATGTTGTGGTGTTATTAGTGTGGAGAAGCTACGAGACAGTATGTTGTGGTGTTATTAGTGTGGAGAAGCTACGAGACAGTATGTTGTGGTGTTATTAGTGTGGAGAAGCTACGATGGAGTGTACCTCACCTTACCTATTATGACATAGGGTGTATATGCAGAGAGTTGAACCACAATATGAGAAGTGAACAAGAACAAAAAACGACAAATAAAATATTATTAAAGCTATAGGCACAAAAGAGTAAATAAGTGAACTGTTATTTTCACACAGTCGAAAAATGCATTATGAAGTTGAGTCTGCCAGTTAGTTTATTATTAAAAACTTTAGAGACAACTGAGAAGAAATTCAACAAGAAAACATACGAAGTTGTTAAAGTTCTCCAGCCCAGACGAGGTGTTTATTCAAACACACAAGTCATACCATGAAAGTTAATGAATCAGAGGTTAATAATCTAGATATTTCAGTCGCTGCGTGATCCAAGAAAAGCATCCCCGTATCCAATAATCCCAGCCCCCTCTACCTCAATGTAAGCAAAACGAATAGTGCAGAGTGCAGCATAGTTTCTAACGCAGATAAATGTCAGCATTGAAGATTTAAAGTAAATCAGAAGCGACATTGACGAGACATCACAGAAACTAACATCCCAGTTTCCTTAATAAAAGTGTCAAGTTGGTGCACACAGTGCAAGATGAGCTTCAACCTTCCAATAACAATCAACCGCTATTGAAACTTTAGTTCAACTTAGAAGTATTTGCTATTTGTCTCATAGAGATCAATATCCTAAAATACACCAACACTTTAAGTTTGAAGCCGGCCAGGTTATTGTTGAAGGTTTGAAGCTGATCGGGTGAAGCATTCATAGATTATCAAATAAAAAAAAAAACAGCATTTCAGTTTTCTCAGTTCTTAAGAAAATGTCAAAATGTCATCTAGACAAAGTTGATGACTGGTTGATGACATTTTACAGTTACTGCAACCAAACCACATTGTTTAAAAAAAATAGCAAATTGAAACTTAGAGAAGAGAACAACAAGTGTTTCTGTGAGGAAGACAAACAAGTGCATGAACAATGTTAGTACTCTGTGCATGAACAATGTTAGTACTCTGTGCATGAACAATGTTAGTACTCTGTGCATGAACAATGTTAGTACTCTGTACATGAACAATGTTAGTACTCTGTGCATGAACAATGTCAGTACTCTGTGCATGAACAATGTTAGTACTCTGTGCATGAACAATGTTAGTACTCTGTGCATGAACAATGTTAGTACTCTGTACATGAACAATATTAGTACTCTGTGCATGAACAATGTTAGTACTCTGTGCATGAACAATGTTAGTACTCTGTGCATGAACAATGTTAGTACTCTGTGCATGAACAATGTTAGTACTCTGTGCATGAACAATGTCAGTACTCTGTGCATGAACAATGTTAGTACTCTGTGCATGAACAATGTTAGTACTCTGTGCATGAACAATGTCAGTACTCTGTGCATGAACAATGTTAGTACTCTGTGCATGAACAATGTCAGTACTCTGTGCATGAACAATGTTAGTACTCTGTGCATGAACAATGTTAGTACTCTGTGCATGAACAATGTTAGTACTCTGTGCATGAACAATGTTAGTACTCTGTGCATGAACAATGTTAGTACTCTGTGCATGAACAATGTTAGTACTCTGTGCATGAACAATGTTAGTACTCTGTGCATGAACAATGTTAGTACTCTGTGCATGAACAATGTCAGTACTCTGTGCATGAACAATGTTAGTACTCTGTGCATGAACAATGTTAGTACTCTGTGCATGAGCAATGTTAGTACTCTGTGCATGAACAATGTTAGTACTCTGTGCATGACCAATGTTAGTACTCTGTGCATGAACAATGTTAGTACTCTGTGCATGAACAATGTTAGTACTCTGTGCATGAATAATGTTAGTACTCTGTGCATGAACAATGTTAGTACTCTGTGCATGAGCAATGTTAGTACTCTGTGCATGAACAATGTTAGTACTCTGTGCATGAACAATGTCAGTACTCTGTGCATGAACAATGTTAGTACTCTGTGCATGAACAATGTCAGTACTCTGTGCATGAACAATGTCAGTACTCTGTGCATGAACAATGTTAGTACTCTGTGCATGAACAATGTTAGTACTCTGTGCATGAACAATGTTAGTACTCTGTGCATGAACAATGTTAGTACTCTGTGCATGAACAATGTTAGTACTCTGTACATGAACAATATTAGTACTCTGTGCATGAACAATGTTAGTACTCTGTACATGAACAATGTTAGTACTCTGTACATGAACAATGTTAGTACTCTGTGCATGAACAATGTTAGTACTCTGTACATGAACAATGTTAGTACTCTGTGCATGAACAATGTTAGTACTCTGTGCATGAACAATGTTAGTACTCTGTGCATGAACAATGTTAGTACTCTGTGCATGAACAATGTTAGTACTCTGTGCATGAGCAATGTTAGTACTCTGTGCATGAACAATGTTAGTACTCTGTGCATGAACAATGTCAGTACTCTGTGCATGAACAATGTTAGTACTCTGTGCATGAACAATGTCAGTACTCTGTGCATGAACAATGTTAGTACTCTGTGCATGAACAATGTTAGTACTCTGTGCATGAACAATGTTAGTACTCTGTGCATGAGCAATGTTAGTACTCTGTGCATGAGCAATGTTAGTACTCTGTGCATGAACAATGTCAGTACTCTGTGCATGAACAATGTTAGTACTCTGTGCATGAACAATGTTAGTACTCTGTGCATGAACAATGTTAGTACTCTGTGCATGAACAATGTTAGTACTCTGTGCATGAACAATGTTAGTACTCTGTGCATGAGCAATGTTAGTACTCTGTGCATGAACAATGTTAGTACTCTGTGCATGAACAATGTTAGTACTCTGTGCATGAACAATGTTAGTACTCTGTGCATGAACAATGTCAGTACTCTGTGCATGAACAATGTTAGTACTCTGTGCATGAACAATGTCAGTACTCTGTGCATGAACAATGTTAGTACTCTGTGCATGAACAATGTTAGTACTCTGTGCATGAACAATGTTAGTACTCTGTGCATGAACAATGTTAGTACTCTGTGCATGAACAATGTTAGTACTCTGTGCATGAACAATGTTAGTACTCTGTGCATGAACAATGTTAGTACTCTGTGTATGAACAATGTTAGTACTCTGTACATGAACAATATTAGTACTCTGTGCATGAACAATGTTAGTACTCTGTGCATGAACAATGTTAGTACTCTGTACATGAACAATGTTAGTACTCTGTGCATGAACAATGTTAGTACTCTGTGCATGAACAATGTTAGTACTCTGTGCATGAACAATGTTAGTACTCTGTGCATGAACAATGTTAGTACTCTGTGCATGAACAATGTTAGTACTCTGTGCATGAACAATGTTAGTACTCTGTACATGAACAATGTTAGTACTCTGTGCATGAACAATGTTAGTACTCTGGCAACTTTGAACCTACGTAACATGAAGATTCATCAGCCTTTAAAGTTTAAAAAACATTCAGAAGAAAAAACATAAATCAAGTTAGTTATTGAAAAGAAACATTATACCATTTAAAACAATGTCAAATTGGCACCAACACTCCAATAACAATCCCAACGTAACAGCATTTGTCAGTGTTTAAAGTTTCAAGCCAACTAGAAGATGCTTTCTCGAGTTATCGCCCGGAAATAATTATCGTGGAAATAAATGGTATAAAATACCGACACAATGGAAAAATAAACACATAAGCAGTATAATGTGATCCTTTATTGACAACGTTTCGCCCACGCAGTGGGCTTTATCGAGTCACAAACAGATCTACCTGGAAAATGAGTAACATGAATATATATAGGATACAGTCAGGTGGAGAAAGCTGGGTCAGGTGGAGAATGCTGGGTCAGGTGGAGAAAGCTGGGTCAGGTGGAGAATGCTGGGTCAGGTGGAGAATGCTGGGTCAGGTGGAGAATGCTGGGTCAGGTGGAGAATGCTGGGTCAGGTGGAGAATGCTGGGTCAGGTGGAGAAAGCTGGGTCAGGTGGAGAATGCTGGGTCAGGTGGAGAAAGCTGGGTCAGGTGGAGAATGCTGGGTCAGGTGGAGAATGCTGGGTCAGGTGGAGAATGCTGGGTCAGGTGGAGAATGCTGGGTCAGGTGGAGAATGCTGGGTCAGGTGGAGAAAGCTGGGTCAGGTGGAGAATGCTGGGTCAGGTGGAGAAAGCTGGGTCAGGTGGAGAATGCTGGGTCAGGTGGAGAATGCTGGGTCAGGTGGAGAATGCTGGGTCAGGTGGAGAAAGCTGGGTCAGGTGGAGAATGCTGGGTCAGGTGGAGAAAGCTGGGTCAGGTGGAGAATGCTGGGTCAGGTGGAGAATGCTGGGTCAGGTGGAGAATGCTGGGTCAGGTGGAGAATGCTGGGTCAGGTGGAGAATGCTGGGTCAGGTGGAGAAGCTGGGTCAGGTGGAGAATGCTGGGTCAGGTGGAGAAAGCTGGGTCAGGTGGAGAATGCTGGGTCAGGTGGAGAATGCTGGGTCAGGTGGAGAATGCTGGGTCAGGTGGAGAAAGCTGGGTCAGGTGGAGAATGCTGGGTCAGGTGGAGAATGCTGGGTCAGGTGGAGAATGCTGGGTCAGGTGGAGAATGCTGGGTCAGGTGGAGAAAGCTGGGTCAGGTGGAGAATGCTGGGTCAGGTGGAGAAGCTGGGTCAGGTGGAGAATGCTGGGTCAGGTGGAGAATGCTGGGTCAGGTGGAGAATGCTGGGTCAGGTGGAGAAGCTGGGTCTGGTGGAGTATGCTGGGTCAGGTGGAGAATGCTGGGTCAGGTGGAGAATGCTGGGTCAGGTGGAGAATGCTGGGTCAGGTGGAGAATGCTGGGTCAGGTGGAGAATGCTGGGTCAGGTGGAGAAGCTGGGTCAGGTGGAGAATGCTGGGTCAGGTGGAGAATGCTGGGTCAGGTGGAGAATGCTGGGTCAGGTGGAGAATGCTGGGTCAGGTGGAGAATGCTGGGTCAGGTGGAGAAAGCTGGGTCAGGTGGAGAAAGCTGGGTCAGGTGGAGAATGCTGGGTCAGGTGGAGAATGCTGGGTCAGGTGGAGAATGCTGGTCAGGTGGAGAATGCTGGGTCAGGTGAGAATGCTGGGTCAGGTGGAGAATGCTGGGTCAGGTGGAGAAACTGCATGTGACAATCTTAAAAGTAGTGTGATAGTTAAAAACATTGTGTGACTTAAAGGACCTGCAGTGTTCCATTCTTGGCAATAGGTTTCTTGAACCTATTGCCAAGAAACTTCTTCAACGCTATCCCACCTAGAACTCAAGAATGGAACACTGCAGGTCCTTTAAGTCACACAATGTTTTTAACTATCACACTACTTTTAAGATTGTCACATGCAGTTTTCTCCATTTGACCCAGCATTCTCCACCTGACCCAGCATTCTCCACCTGACCCAGCATTCTCCACCTGACCCAGCATTCTCCACCTGACCCAGCATTCTCCACCTGACCCAGCATTCTCCACCTGACCCAGCTTTCTCCACCTGACTGTATCCTATATATATTCATGTTACTCATTTTCCAGGTAGATCTGTTTGTGACTTGATAAAGCCCACTGCGTGGGCGAAACGTTGTCAATAAAGGATCACATTATACTGCTTATGTGTTTATTTTTCCAAATCATTATCGTAAATCGTCTGTATAAAGTGAGCATCGTGTGGAGGGGTGATCAGTGGTTGTCATGGCAACACAGTCGAGTGCAGACCGCTGTATGCGAGTCCCTTAAGACCGAACATAAACAAGACCACATTATAGTCCAATAACAACCCAGTGATACATGTCTCAATTAATATCAAATATAAATCGCCCACGGTAGTAAGAGCAGTAATGTAAAAACCTTGTCGAATAGCAGGAGACCAAGGCAGGAATTTTTTTTTTTTTTTTTTATTAACACATCGGCCGATTCCCACCAAGGCAGGGTGGCCCGAAAAAGAAAAACTTTCATCATCATTCACTCCATCACTGTCTTGCCAGAAGGGTGCTTTACACTACAGTTATAAAACTGCAACATTAACACCCTCCTTCAGAGTGCCGGCACTGTACTTCCCATCTCCAGAACTCAAGTCCGGCCTGCCGGTTTCCTGAATCCCTTCATAAATGTTACTTTGCTCACACTCCAACAGCACGTCAAGTATTAAAACCATATGCCTCCATTCACTCCTATCAAACACGCTCACACATGCTTGCTGGAAGTCCAAGCCCTCGCACACAAAACTTCCTTTACCCCTCCCTCCAACCTTTCCTAGGCCGACCCCTACCCCGCCTTCCCTCCACTACAGATTTATACATCTCGAAGTCACTCTGTCTCGTTCCATTCTCTCTACATGTCCAAACCACCTCAACAACCCCTCCTCACCTCTCTGAACAATCGTTTTGGTAATCCCGCACCTCCTCCTAATTTCCAAACTCCGAATTCTCTGCATTATATTCACACCACACATTGACCTCAGACATGACATCTCCACTGCCTCCAGCCTTCTCCTCGTTGCAACATTCATCACCCACGCTTCACACCCATATAAGAGCGTTGGTATAACTATACTCTCATACATTCCCTCTTTACTTCCATGGACAAGGTTCTTTGTCTCCACAGACTCCGAAGTGCTCCACTCACCCTTTTCCCCCCATCAATTCTATGATTCACCTCATCCTTCATAGACCCATCCGCCGACATGTCCACTCCCAAATATCTGAATACATTCACCTCCTCCACACTCTCTCCTCCAATCTGATATCCAATCTTTCGTCACCTATTCTTTTTTTTATCCTCATCACCTTACTCTTTCCTATATTCACTTTCAATTTTCTTCTTTTACACACCCTACCAAATTCATCCACCAACCTCTGCAGCTTCTCTTCAGAATCTCCCAAAAGCACAGTGTCATCAGCAAAAGCAACTGTGACAACTCCCACTTTGTATTTGCTTCTTTATCTTTTAGCCCAACACCTCTTGCCAAGACCCTCGCATTCACTTCTCTTACAACCCCATCTATAAATATATTGAACAACCACGGTGACATCACACATCCTTGTCTAAGGCCCACTTTTACTGGGAAATAGTCCCTTCCCTCCTACACACTCTAACCTGAGCCTCACTATCCTCATAAAAACTCTTCACTGCTTTCAGTGACCTTCCTCCTATTCCATACACCTGCAACATCTGCCACATTGCCCCCTATCTACCCTATCATACGCCTTTTCCAAATCCATAAATGCCACAAAAACATCTTTACCCTTATCCAAATACTGTTCACCTATATGTTTCACTGTAAACACTTGGTCTACACACCCCTACCTTTCCTAAAGCCCCTTGTTCATCTGCTATCCTGCTTTCTGTTTTACTCTTAATTCTTTCAATAATAACTCTACCATACACTTTACCAGGTACACTCAACAGACTTATTCCCCTATAATTTTTGCACTCTCTTTTGTCCCCTTTGCCTTTATACAAAGGAACAATACACGCTCTCTGCCAATCCCTAGGTACCTTACCCTCTTCCATACATTTATTAAATAATATCACCAACCACTCCAAAATTATATCCCCACCTGCTTTTAACATTTCTATCTTTATCCCATCAATTCCAGCTGCCTTACCCCCTTTCATTCTACCCACTGCCTCACGAACTTCCCCTACACCCACAACTGGCTCTTCCACACTCCTACAAGATGTTATTCCTCCTTGCCCTACACACGAAATCACAGCTTCCCTGTCTTCATCAACATTTAACAAATCCTCAAAATATTCTCTCCATCTTCCCGATACCTCTAACTCTCCATTTAATAACTCTCCTCTCCTATTTTTAACTGTCAAATCCATTTGTTCTCTAGGCTTTCTCAACTTATTAATCTCATTCCAAAACTTTTCTTATTTTCAACAAAATTTGCTGATAACATCTCACCCACTCTCTCATCTGCTCTCTTTTACATTGCTTCACCACTCTTTTAACCTCTCTTTTTCTCTCCATATACTCTTCCCTCCTTGCATCACTTCTACTTTGTAAAAACCTCTCATATGCTAACTTTTTCTCCCTTACTACTCTCTTTACATCATCATTCCACCAATCGCTCCTCTTCCCTCCGCACCCACTCGCCTGTAACCACAAACTTCTGCTGAACACTCTAACACTACATTTTTAAATCTACCCCATACATTTTCGACCCCATTGCCTACACTCTCACTAGCCCATCTATCCTCCAATAGTTGTTTATATCTTACCCTAACTGCCTCCTCTTTTAGTTTATAAACCTTCACCTCTCTTTTACTTACTGATTCTATTTTCCTTGTATCCCATCTACCTTTTACTCCCACTGTAGCTATAACTAAAAAGTGATCTGATATATCTGTAGCCCCTCTATAAACATGTACATCCTGAAGTCTACTCAACAGTCTTTTATCTACCAATACATAGTCCAACAAACTACTGTCATTACGCCCTACATCATATCTTGTATACTTATTTATCCTCTTTTTCTTAAAATATGTATTACCTATAACTAAACCCCCTTTCTATACAAAGTTCAATCAAAGGGCTCCCATTATCATTTACACCTGGCACCCCAAACTTACCTACTACACCCTCTCTGCATGTTTCTCCCACTTTAGCATTTAGGTCCCCTACCACAATTACTCTCTCATTTGGTTCAAAAGTTCCTATACATTCGCTTAACATCTCCCAAAATCTCTCTCTCTCCTCTACACTCCTCTCTTCTCCAGGTGCATACACGCTTATTATGACCCACTTTTCGCATCCGACCCTTATTTTAATCCACATAATCCTTGAATTTACACATTTATATTCCCTCTTTCCTTCCATAACTGATCCTTCAACATTATTGCTACCCCTTCCTTAGCTCTAACTCTCTCAGATACTCCTGACTTAATCCCATTTATTTCTCCCCACTGAAACTCGCCTACCCCTTCAGCTTTGTTTCGCTTAGGGCCAGGACATCCAACTTCTTTTCATTCATAACATCGGCAATCATCTCTTTCTTATCATCCGCACTACATCCACGCACAGGAATATGAAGATAATAAAGAGTGCACAAGAGACGTGTAGGAGACGTGTAGGAGACGTGTAGGAGACGTGTAGGAGATAGCAACAAGAAAAGCAAAGACCCAAGTCAAATTATTAGTTGGAGAGGATCTCAAGTAGGAGAGAGGCTGGGAGACCTGGGAGCCACATGCAGGACCACAACTGTGGAGACCCGGGAGCCACATGCAGGACCACAACTGTGGAGACCCGGGAGCCACATGCAGGACCACAACTGTGGAGACCCGGGAGCCACATGCAGGACCACAACTGTGGAGACCTGGGAGCCACATGCAGGACCACAACTGTGGAGACCCGGGAGCCACATGCAGGACCACAACTGTGGAGACCCGGGAGCCACATGCAGGACCACAACTGTGGAGACCCGGGAGCCACATGCAGGACCACAACTGTGGAGACCCGGGAGCCACATGCAGGACCACAACTGTGGAGACCCTGTAGACACATGCAGGACCACAACTGTGGAGACCCGGGAGCCCCATGCAGGACCACAACTGTGGAGACCCGGGAGCCCCATGCAGGACCACAACTGTGGAGACCGGGAGCCACATGCAGGACCACAACTGTGGAGACCGGGAGCCACATGCAGGACCACAACTGTGGAGACCCGGGAGCCACATGCAGGACCACAACTGTGGAGACCTGGGAGCCACATGCAGGACCACAACTGTAGAGACCTGGGAGCCACATGCAGGACCACAACTGTGGAGACCTGGGAGCCACATGCAGGACCACAACTGTGGAGACCTGGGAGCCACATGCAGGACCACAACTGTAGAGACCTGGGAGCCACATGCAGGACCACAACTGTAGAGACCGACACTGCAATGGGAAATTTCTTGACCTAACATAAAAGAAATAAGGATATGAGCAGCTTATGAACTGGCAAGGCGCCTTTGTTCTATAGCTACGAAGATCAGACAAAATATTTGCTACTGAGAGCCACTAGGAGTCAGTGTCCGGTCTGTGTTAAGTTTGGAATATCTAGTAGAGATGGAAATAGACAGGATGGAACGTAGTACAATGTATAAAACAAACTACAGGAGAGGAGACTGAGAAAGAAAGATTTGTTAAATGAAGTGAAATGGGAAAGATAAATCAAAAGAAAGTTAGTTCATGATGTGATGAAGAAAATTTGAATATACGAGGAGGCCGCAGTAAGATTTATACCAGTACGGAGAAAAGAACCGGAAAAGAGAAATATTGAGATTTTTAAAGTTCAGTGTATGTCAAGGTTGTTATTTCAGGAACGCTATTTTTTTTACTAGACTTAAAAAAAATTGAAATTGAGTTTGAAATCACAGTTTATTTTGTGCGGAGCTGGCTAGCTTTTTTTAAATGCTTTTAATTAAGCCTGCGCAGGACCCTGGCTTAAACCAGAGAGTCGATAACCATCGCGACGTTGTAGCCCAGGCCTCCATGGCACCATAACAAAACTTGCCTATACCGAGACTAACACTCATTCCCTTGTACACACACACACACACACACACACACACACACACACACACATACAGTCAACGAAAAGGTGTGAGGAACGAGGGTATCGAAGAGTTAATGAACGAGCAGACAAGAGTGATACAAGGGGAGACTACCTCAGAACCCTGAGTAAGATGCTAGAGGAGGAACACACAACAACAACAACTGAGGAGCACAAATGAATGATGAGAAATTAAGCAACTTCAAGAGGCAGAGAAAAGAGAAATACAATTGATAAAATGAACTTAAAGCGAACAAGCAGGAAGCAAGGAAGTGGATGTTAAGGGTAACCGATATACTGGAGTTTACCTGGAGAGGCAAGAAAGACATGGAACAAAACATTGAAGAGGCAAGAAGAACATGGAACAAAACACTGAAGAGGCAAGAAGGACAAGGAACAAAACATTTAAGAGGCAAGAAGAACATGGAACAAAACACTGAAGAGGCAAGAAGAACATGGAACAAAACACTGAAGAGGCAAGAAGGACAAGGAACAAAACATTTAAGAGGCAAGAAGAACATGGAACAAAACACTGAAGAGGCAAGAAGAACATGGAACAAAACATTGAAGAGGCAAGAAGAACATGGAACAAAACACTGAAGAGGCAAGAAGAACATGGAACAAAACACTGAAGAGGCAAGAAGGACATGGAACAAAACATTGAAGAGGCAAGAAGAACATGGAACAAAACATTGAAGAGGCAAGAAGAACATGGAACAAAACATTGAAGAGGCAAGACGAACATGGAACAAAACACTGAAGAGGCAAGAAGGACATGGAACAAAACATTGAAGAGGCAAGAAGGACATGGAACAAAACATTGAAGAGGCAAGAAGGACATGGAACAAAACATTGAAGAGGCAAGAAGGACATGGAACAAAACATTGAAGAGGCAAGAAGGACATGGAACAAAACATTGAAGAGGCAAGAAGGACATGGAACAAAACATTGAAGAGGCAAGAAGGACATGGAACAAAACACTGAAGAGGCAAGGACATGGAACAAAACATTGAAGAGGCAAGAAGGACATGGAACAAAACATTGAAGAGGCAAGAAGGACATGGAACAAAACACTGAAGAGGCAAGAAGGACATGGAACAAAACATTGAAGAGGCAAGAAGGACATGGAACAAAACATTGAAGAGGCAAGAAGGACATGGAACAAAACACTGAACAGGCAAGAAGGACATGGAACAAAACATTGAAGAGGCAAGAAGGACATGGAACAAAACATTGAAGAGGCAAGAAGGACATGGAACAAAACACTGAAGAGGCAAGAAGGACATGGAACAAAACATTGAAGAGGCAAGAAGGACATGGAACAAAACACTGAAGAGGCAAGAAGGACATGGAACAAAACACTGAAGAGGCAAGAAGGACATTGAACAAAACATTGAAGAGGCAAGAAGGACATGGAACAAAACATTGAAGAGGCAAGACGGACATGGAACAAAACATTGAAGAGGCAAGAAGGACATGGAACAAAACATTGAAGAGGCAAGAAGGACATGGAACAAAACATTGAAGAGGCAAGAAGGATATGGAACAAACCATTGAAGAGGCAAGAAGGACATGGAACAAAACATTGAAGAGGCAAGAAGGACATGGAACAAAACATTGAAGAGGCAAGAAGAACATGGAACAAAACATTGAAGAGGCAAGAAGGACATGGAACAAAACATTGAAGAGGCAAGAAGGACATGGAACAAAACATTGAAGAGGCAAGAAGGACATGGAACAAAACATTGAAGAGGCAAGAAGGACATGGAACAAAACATTGAAGCTGGACACAATAACACTATGTTCAGTTGAAGAATCTTTTTTGAGGAATTGTTTGGCCACACAGTGGCTTCTTCTGTACAACACAGAGAAGAAAGGTGTAAGGAGAGGAGGAGTTTGAGGTAATCAGTCCCTCGGCCTGGAGTCGATGTGTTCAGTCCATCACTCTTGAAGAAAGTACAGCATATGGTGGGAGAAGTGGCTTAAGCCACTTTGTCAAGCACTAAAGACTTGACAAAGCTCCTGGAGAGCGAAACGTTGCCACAATAAAATGTCACATTAGTTGCATTTGTTTTCACTTACCTAACAGTGAGTGAGGAAACAAAGAGGGAGACACAGATAATGAGAGTGGAAGCTGGATAAGACAAGATGAGAGGGGTTGAGACACAGAGTAAACACACTCTTCTTCTTAAAGAAAGAAAGAGAACTTGAGAGGAAAGTACGAAGGAGGAACAATAAAAACAAAATCTGATAAAAGAAAATTGGGAGCAGCAAGAGACGATTGAAATATGTCTCTTTACGGACAGATGGAAGGAGAAAGATATTATGACGAACTGTGTTTATAAAAGCCAGAAACAACAAACTTAGTAATGAGGAGGAATCAAGGAAGATGGAACTGAAGAGGAACGAATGGAAGAAAGGAAAATATGGGAAGAGAGTAGGAAGCAACAGAGAAATGGAACAGAACACTTATTGTGGAAGGTAAAGCACCAGGTAGAGTCCAGCACTCCAGGTAGAGTCCAGCACTCCAGGTAGAGTCCAGCACTCCAGGTAGAGTCCAGCACTCCAGGTAGAGTCCAGCACTCCACAGTGACACCCTGCCCAGTAACCCCAGAAATAAAGACAGTCAACAGTATGTCTAGAAAACAATAAGATAGAAGACTCAGTGTGGCACTGTTGCGAATTATGACCTTGCCCGACTTTATATTTGAGTCGTATTCCAACTGCCTCATGTATGGCACTAGGATGTTGCTCTTTATTTTATCATAATGCTAATTTTGTGTTATATTGTATTGTTTATTAGGTGTTCATAATATGTGATTTACGTAGTGGGAAACCACTAGTTAGACTGCCAGTTACTTGTTCAGGTACTGGCCTGTCTCCCCAGTCACGTGACCTACCTGACGTCGGTTTACCGAACGTTGGCACTCGTCAGTAGGTTCACACACCCACTCCTGACAAGGAGTAGGTTATTGTAAAGGCACATTCAGTGAAGATTGATAGCAGAGTTAATCTATAAGTTGTGTGTAAAGTTTAAGTATATACAATATAACTAAGAAAAAAGTATAAAGAAATACCTTAAGTAAATAACGTGGTCTACGTTACATTAAAATTATATTTTAACAAAGTCTTTTCGATCTCCTCATTGATCTAAACCATATCCTCAGAATAGATCTTATTACGATATTACTGGAGTATAAATTCTCCTTTATAAAATTTCTTTTTCTCTTTTTAAGTAGATGTATACAGGAGAAGGGGTTACCAGCCCCTTGCTCCCGGCATTTTAGTCGCCTCATACGACACGCATGGCTTACGAAGGAAAGATTCTTTTCCACTTCCCCATGGAGAATAGAGGGAATAAAGAAGAACAAGAACTATTAAGAAAAAGAAGAAAAATCTAGATATGTGTATGTATATATATATATATATATATATATATATATATATATATATATATATATATATATATATATATATATATATAATGCATGTGCATGCTGTGTAGTGTGACATAAGTGTAAGTAGAAGTAGCTAGATATACCTGTTATCCAGCGTGTTTATGAGACAGAAAAGACACCAGCAATCCTACCATCATGTAAAACAGTTACAGGTTTCTGTTTCATATTCACTTGGCAGGACGGTAGTACCTCCTGGGTGGTTGCTGTCTACCAACCTACTACACAAAGACTCAAGTCCGGCAGGCCGGACTTGAGTCCTGGAGATTGGAAGTACAGTGCTGGCACTCTGAAGGAGGGATGTTAAATGTTGCAGTTTTATAACTGTAGTGTAAGCATGCTTCTGGCAAGACAGTGATGAAGTGAATGATAATGAAAGTTTTTCTTTTTCGAGCCGCCCTGCCTTGGTGGGAAACGGCCGATGTGTTAATAAAAAAAAAAATTCTCCTTCCCCTAGACTAACACTGCCTATCACAAATAAAGAATATCGTAATAGGCACTCAAATGTAGAGTAACCAACACATTTGATATCATAGAAGACAGAGTGGGAAGAAAACCCTGACAGTAGCTATAAGAAATAAGATATTAGCAGAGGGCGACCAAGCACTAAGGAACGTAACAAATGTGGAGAAATTACAAGAATAAGGGAGATGGAAAGAGGAGGGTTCAGGAACTACACAGCAGGTACCGTAAAGTTTGGAGGGACAAAAGTTATAGTGGTAGTGATATATAATCCATCAACAAATAATAGAAAAACAACTGAGGAGTGTGATCAAAATAACATTACAAGGCTTCATGTACTTT
Source organism: Cherax destructor (assembly GCA_009830355.1). NCBI lineage: Eukaryota > Metazoa > Arthropoda > Malacostraca > Decapoda > Parastacidae > Cherax > Cherax destructor. The sequence continues at coordinate 15,391 of WNWK01020295.1, read as the reverse complement.
AAAGAATGGCGGAGAGAGCAAGAAAGAAAGGTCCTAGTAATGGGAGATTGACTGTGACAACTGGGAAAGGGAGGAGGAAACCAGGGCAACACTTGCCCAGGGCAACACTTGCCCTAGGCAACACTTGCCCAGGGCAACACTTGTCTTGGGCAACACTTGCCCTGGGCAACACTTGCCCTGGGCAACACTTGCCCTGGGCAACACTTGCCCTGGGTAACACTTGCCCTGGGCAACACTTGCCCTGGGCAACACTTGCCCTGGGCAACACTTGCCCTGGTTTCCTCACAAGATAAACGCAACAGAACAGACATTAATTATGGGGAAGTACCAGGAGCTAGCGATCATGGGGTACAAAGTTTCGAGTAGCTGGTGGAAATGGTATACGGAAAGAAAAAGAGGAAGTAACATAAAATGAGACTAAATGAAAGGGGATTATGATAACATGATAATTTTTTGGAGCAACGTGAATGGAAAAGGAAGAGAGAAGACAGAAGTGTACGAGAAATAATGGAGGTAATAGACTGAAAGTGGCGAGAGGCAAAGAAGATTCACACCGAGGTTAAAAACCAGAACTCATGGTTTAATTAAAACTGAAGAGGTCAAGAGGAGGAGCAAGAGAGTAAATCAAAATATAGACAAAATAACTGAAAAATATGCAGGAGATTCAGAAATAATTATGCAAGAATAAGAAGATAAGTTGTAAGACAGTTTGAAAATTATGTATCACCCAGAGTCAACCAAAGCTACTCCACAGTAGTGATGTATCGGATATCCGCATCCACATCCGCATTTTACTGTAACCAGATATCCACATGTGCATCCGCATCCGAATCAGCGGAACATCCGCACAATTTCTTACATCCGCATCCGCAAAATAAGTAAGACATCCTTATATACATCCGCATCCGCGGATATCTAAATTTTGACATCCGATACAACTCTACTCCACAGCCACAGAGGAATACAAAGATAACCGTGAAGGAGCAACTGATAAAACTGAAAAATGAGGAAGGCGCTGACGGTGAAGTTTGTGAAGTACTTAGCACAAGATACACAGTAGTCTTGACAGAGGACGACGGTGAACCAACAGAACGGTGAACCAGGCAGAGTACACACAACCGATCAATGGGAGCTAGACAGTATCAACACAACTACGGATGAGACGATACCAAATTTTTCCAATACCTATACCATCAAAATTAGTCGATGCTAGTACAGATATTGATACCATAATGTTAGGCCGATACCGATACCACCAAAATTAGCCGGAACCGATAATGATACTTTGGCACGCACCTAAACACAACAAAAGAAATGATGAGGCCAACATGGCCAACATGGGTGCTGAGAGAAGGGGCCAACATGGGTGTTGAGAGAAGGGGCCAACATGGGTGCTGAGAGAAGGGGCCAACATGGGTGCTGAGAGAAGGGGCCAACATGGGTGTTGAGAGAAGGGGCCAACATGGGTGCTGAGAGAAGGGGCCAACATGGGTGCTGAGAGAAGGGGCCAACATGGGTGCTGAGAGAAGGGGCCAACATGCGTCCTGAGAGAAGGGGCCAACATGAGTACTGAGGGAATACTTGGAGTATACCTGAAGACGGTTTCGGGGTCAACGCCCCCGCGGCCCGGTCCCGATCAGGCCTCGTGGCAGATCAGGGTCTGATCAACCAGGCTACTACTGCTGGCCGCACGTAGACTGACGTATGAACGACAGCCCGGATAGTCAGGTACTGACTTTAGGTGCCCGTCCAGCGCCTTCTTGAAGACAGCCAGAGGTCTCTTGGTAATCCCCCTTATGCATGCTGGGAGGCAGTTGAAGAGTCTTGGGCCCCTGACACTTATTGTGTTGTCTCTTAGCATACTCGTGGCGCCCCTGCTTTTCATTGGGGGATGTTGCATCACTTACCGAATCTTTTGCTTTCGTAGAGAGTGATTTTCGTGTGCAGATTAGGGACTAGGCCTTCTAGGATTTTCTAAGTGTATATTATCATGTATCTCTCTCGCCTGCATTCCAGGGAGTACAAATCAAGGGTTTTCAACTGTTCCCAATAATTTAGGTTCTTTATCGTACTTATGCGCGCCGTGAAAGTTTTCAGTACATTCTCCAGGTCTGCAATTTCGCCAACATGGGTACTAAGAGAAGGGGCCAACATGGGTACTAAGGGAAGGGGCGAAAATGGGTACTGAGATAAGGGGCCAATATGGGTGCTGAGAGGTGCCAACATGGGTACTACTGAGAGAAGGGGCCAACATAAGTGCTGAGAGATAGGGCCAACATAAGTGCTGAGAGAAGGGGTTAACATGAGTACTGAGAGAAGATGCCAATATTATGAACACAGGTAAAGAATGGCCTGTGAGACCTGGTCATAATGGGATGTTATGCAGGTTTCTGCATGACATGAAAATATACGTAAATATATAAATAGTGGAGAACATAATAATAATGTATAACCTTTGGATAAATGTCAACCATAATTTTAGAAATATGCTATGCACCTTGTGGGGACTGTAAGTTAGTGTAACAGTGAAATGTAAGGAAATCCAGCTAGGGATTTATTTTCCAACTGTGTGTGGGTGAGTGGAGTGGCGTCGCTTGAGTAGGGACACATGTGGCGGCATGGGGAGATTGAGGTTGGCGAGACGCTACCTAGTTTCAGCTAAGTTTGTGATGTTGCATTCCCTTCTGTGTAGCTAAACCAAACCTTAGGCACTTTTATTGTTTACCAGTGCGCTTCCCTGGGCTCTGACATGGTCAGGGCATGGAAGGAAGAGTGTGAACTGAGGAAATAGGAGGAGATGGTTTCGGGGAGAGGGTAGAGGCCGGCGCTTGCACCGCCCCCATGGGTACCCTTGTTTTGTTTTAGAAGTGGCGCTCCAGCCGCCCGCTCCTCCTGTACTGTTATTGGGGCGTTTAGGCTAAGAGAAATATGAAGAGGTGTTTTTGGAGTGTGTATATATTGTTGATCTAAATAAATTGTATACATATTTTCTTACCTAGGAATTTTTGTGTGAACCTTCGGATACCCCAACCCATTGGAGCACTAAACAATGGTTTAATATTTTCTATTTCAATGGGGATAGACCTGGGAGGCCTAGTTTTACAGGTGATTTGTGTAACTTTTACCCCTTTGCCCTTAGACAAGGCATTAGGCCTCAGGTAAATCCAATTTCTGCATAACATATGAAAACAGGCAAATGCAACCTCCCGTCCTGTAAGTTTTTCCACCCTGAAATGTGCCACACATCAATTCAGGAAAGACAGTGCTATAACTTATATTGCCAGGCATACCACCTAAAGGGTACGAGGCGACACAGAACATCCAGACCATGGCAAAATCAGGGTAGCCATAGCCACTCCGGAGAGAGAGGTTTTTTAGTGCCAGGAAGGAAAAAAAGCTGGCAGGAAATGACAGAAATTGTACACCAACTGCAATCATTTCTGGAGTGGAATCACAGTCAGTAGCCCCCACTCCATTACAACAGATATTAGAGCCAGGAAAAAAAGACCCCCCCATACCACCAATACCACCAATCCAACTACATTCATCTTTGCTAATATACAGGGTCTAAAGCCAGCAACAAACAACAAGGTACCTTACATTCGTGGACTACTTACAGAGTCAAATGCTATGTTTGCGGCTTTCACAGAGACCCACATAAGAGATCACTTGGACAATGAAATATGGATCCCGGGCTACAACCTATACAGGTGTGACAGACTGAACAGGTAAAAAAGGGGGGTTGGCCTGTATATCACAGAGTCACTATATGTTCAGAACTACTAAATGCCTCAAATGATGTAGTTGAAGTATTAGCAATAAAGGTCGAGAAGCAAAACCTGGTCATCGTGGTTGTCTACAAGCCCCCGGATGCAACGTCCCAACAATTCCAGGAACAGCTTCTGAAAATTGACCACTGTCTGGAAAATCTTCCAGCTCCTGCCCCCAACATCTTGCTACTGGGGGATTTCAACCTCAGGCACCTAAAATGGAGGAACATTGCAAACAATGTGGTAGCAGAGATAACACCAGGAGGCAGCTCAGATGAAAATTCACACATGCATGAACTTTTAAATCTCTGCACCAAGTTCACCTTAAACCAGCAAATAGTAGAGCCCACAAGATTGAGAATACGCTGGACCTCATCTTCACAACAATGATGATCTGATACGAAATGTCATCATATCAAAAACAATATACTCAGATCACAACATAATAGAGGTCCAGACATGCATGTGGGGAGCCCCAGATCAACAAAATGTGATCAGCCGTGGGAGCTTTCTCCAAATTCAACTTCAATAACAAAAACATAAGGTGGGACCAAGTAAACCAAGTCCTAAATGATATAAACTGGGAAGATTGCCTAAGCATCACGGATCCCAACCTATGTCTAGAACAAATTAACTCTGTGGTACTTGAGGTTTGCTCAAGGCAAATTCCTTAAGGAAAAGGAGAAGAAGATGCAAACTAGAAAGAGAGAGGCGCTCCTATACAGGCGAAGGCATAGAATAACGGGCGGTTACAGGAACAATATCTCTGAAATACGTAGGGAGACACTAGTCAGAGAAATAGCAAACATCAAATTAAAACTAAAGGAATCTTACAGGAATCAAGAGATACGGGAAGAACTAAAAGCCATAAATGAAATTGAAAGAAACCCTAAGTATTTCTTTTCCTATGCAAAATCAAAGTCGAGAACAACAACCAGTATTGGGCCCCTACTTAAACGGATGGGTCCTACACAGATGACAGCAAGGAAATGAGTGAGTTACTTAAATCCCAGTATGACTCAGTCTTTAGCGAGCCACTAACCAGACTGAAAATCGAAAACCTAAATGATTTTTATGAGAGTGCCACAGAACTTGACAGACGATGCCTTTCTGACATCACCACGACGCCAAATGACTTCGAAAAGGCAATAAATGACATGCCCATGCACTCCGCTCAGGCCCAGACTCATGGAACTCCGTGTTCATCAAGAACTGCAAGAAGCCCCTATCACATGCTTTTAACATCCTATGGAGAGGGAGCATGGACACTGGGATCGTCCGCAGCTACTAAAAACAACAGACATAGCCCGCTCCACAAAGGGGCAGACCAATTGCCTAACGTCCCATATCATAAAAATCTTTGAAAGGGTTCTAAGAAGCAAGATCGCCACCCATCTTGATACCCATCAATTGCACAACCCAGGACAGCATGGGTTTAGAGCAGGCCGCTCCTGTCTGTCCCAACTACTGGACCACTACGACAAGGTCCTGGATGCTCTAGAAGATAAACAGAATGCAGATTTTGCAAAAGCTTTTGACAAGTGTGACTATGGTGTAATAGCACACAAAATGCGTGATAGAGGAATAACAGGAAAAGTTGGTAGATAGATCTTTAATTTCCTAACATGTAGAACACAAAGAGTAGTAGTCAACAGAGTAAAGTCTGAGGCAGCTACTGTGAAAAGCTCTGTTCCACAAGGCACAGTACTTGCTCCCATCCTATTCCTCATCCTCATATCAGACATTGACAGGGATATAAGCCACAGTGCTGTGTCTTCCTTTGCAGATGACACCCGAATCTGTATGACAGTGTCCACCGTTGAAGACACTGCAAGACTCCAAGCAGACATAAACCAAATCTTTAAATGGGCTGCAGAAAACAATATGAAGTTCAATGATGAGAAATTTCAATTACTCAGATACGGAAAACGTGAAGAAATTAAAATCTCATCGGAGTACAAAACTAATTCCAACCACACAATAGAGCGAAAAACTAATGTCAAAGACCTGGGAGTGATCATGTCAGAGGATCTCACCTTCAAGGACCATAACAATGTAGTAGCAATTGCATCTGCTCGAAAAATGACAGGATGGATAATGAGAACCTTCAAAACCAGGGTTGCCAAGCCTATGTTGACACTTTACAGATCACTTGTTCTATCTAGGCTGGAATATTGCTGCACACTAACTGCACCTTTCAAGGCGGGTGAAATTGCTGACCTTGAAAATGTGCAGAGAACCTTCACCGCACGCATAAGTGCGATAAACCACCTCAACTACTGGGAACGCTTGAAGTTCCTAAACCTGTACTCTCTAGAACGCAGGCGGGAGAGATACATTATTATATACACATGGAAAATTCTCGAGGGCTTAGTACCAAACTTGCACACAAAAATCACTCCCTACGAAAGCAAAAGACTCGGCAGGCGATGTAACATCCCCCAATGAAGAGCAGGGGTGCCACTAGCACGTTGAGGGACAACACAATAAGTGTCAGGGGCCCAAGATTGTTCAACTGCCTCCCAGCATACATCAGGGGGATTACCAACAAGCCCCTGGCTGTCTTCAAGCAGGCACTGGACAGGCACCTCAAGTCGGTACCTGATCAGCCAGGCTGTGGTTCGTACGTTGGACTGCGTGCGGCCAGCAGTAACAGCCTGGTTGATCAGGCTCTGGTCCAACATGAGGCCTGGTCACGGACCGGGCCGCAGGGGCGTTGACCCCTGGAATTCTCTCCAGGTAGACTCCAGGTAGACTATAATGTATATTTGCCTTTACCAAATGATATATACAGTTACGTACTCTATGTACAATATGTACAGACAGAATAGTAAGTGTACACCACTTAGACAGATGGTAAAGCAGAAGTCAGAGAGAGAGCACCGTACTCAACCAGCAGGTAGGCAAGTCTGTCAGTGTTTACTGCAAGTGAACCACGTTGCTTCAGCTTTGGCGGGCTTGCCTGTGATTGGTCAATTAATCAAGGTACTGATTTAAAGACGGATACCATATTGATCGTTAAACCCTTAGCACCCGGTTTGCTGGTTGGGAGGCAGCCTATATGGGAGTGTGACATGCGCCAAATAAATTGTTACATACTCTTTGCATGCCAAAGCCAACATGGGTGTTGAGAGAAGGTGCCAACATGAATACTGAGAGAAGGTGCCAACATGGGTGCTGAGAGAAGGTGCCAACATGGGTGCTGAGAGAAGTTGCCAACATGGAAACTGAAACAAGGGGCCAAACACCCACATGACCCATAATAGCAAAATGCCTTGGCCTCACCTTCATGCCTGGGCTTCAACTTCATGTCTGAGCCTCACCTTCATGCTTGGGCTTCACCTTCATGCCTGAGCCTCACCTTCATGTCTGAGCCTCACCTTCATGTCTGAGCCTCACCTTCATGTCTGAGCCTCACCTTCATGTCTGAGATTCACCTTCATGTCTGAGCCTCACCTTCATGTCTGGGCTTCACTTTCATGCCTGGGCTTCACCTTCATGTCTGGGCCTCACCTTCATGCCTGGCACTCATACATATTCAACTTTATGAGGACAATCTCCCGTGAAGTTGCTCACACATAACACTCCCTCACTGGCTCTGGAAAATTTCACGTCGCATAATTACAGGTTAGAAAAATATGAGAGTGTGGAGACTGTATCATCCTGGGACTGTTATTATTAATTTTGTAGCCCAGGGAAATTATTATTTATATTAAAAAGATGAAATTTTCCACATATTTTTCTTGACGATTTTAGAAGTAAAGATCAAAAGTTTCCCTCCGTTCTACTGAAGTAACTTACTTTTTTGTTAGGTTTAAATCCCTCCTGAGTGGGTATTTTTAGGAAATAGTGCAACCGGCAACAAAAGTTTATATTTTAAGAAAAAAATGAAAATATTGGATTAAAAAGGTTGATTCTATGCATAGTTGGTGTATATGGCGGAGTGTTTGCGTAAGCCAGACCGGATGTGGGGGAGGGGCTGAGTATATTGGTACATAGTGTGCTACATGCACTCAGTGTGTTGTTATTATCTAACAAACGATAACTTTTGTTAGTAAAAATGCATAGAGGTGAAGTTTTAGAATTGTTAATTCTCTATTTATGAAAGTATGAGTCTTATTTTTAAGATATTCTAATTTTTTATTCATACAAATATAAACTGACTCATTTCCACAGCACCCAGGCCTGGTCCCAGACCTGGCCGAGGGAGCGTTGACACTCGAAACCCTCTCCAGGTATACCCAGGCACCCAGGCCTGGTCCCAGACCTGGCCGAGGGAGCGTTGACACTCGAAACCCTCTCCAGGTATACCCAGGCACCCAGGCCTGGTCCCAGACCTGGCCGAGGGAGCGTTGACACTCGAAACCCTCTCCAGGTATACCCAGGCACCCAGGCCTGGTCCCAGACCTGGCCGAGGGGCGTTGACCCTCGAAACCCTCTCCAGGTATACCCAGGCACCCAGGCCTGGTCCCAGACCTGGCCGAGGGAGCGTTGACCATCGAAACCCTCTCCAGGTATACCCAGGCACCCAGGCCTGGTCCCAGACCTGGCCGAGGGCGTTGACCTCGAAACCCTCCCAGGTATACCCAGGCACCCAAGCCTGGTCCCAGACCTGGCCGAGGGGCGTTGACCTCGAAACCCTCTCCAGGTATACCCAGGCACCCAGGCCTGGTCCCAGACCTGGCCGAGGGAGCGTTGACCCTCGAAACCCTCTCCAGGTATACCCAGGCACCCAGGCCTGGTCCCAGACCTGGCCGAGGGGGCGTTGACCATCGAAACCCTCTCCAGGTATACACAGGCACCCAGGCCTGGTCCCAGACCTGGCCGAGGGGGCGTTGACCCTCGAAACCCTCTCCAGGTATACCCAGGCACCCAGGCCTGGTCCCAGACCTGGCCGAGGGGGCGTTGACCCTCGAAACCCTCTCCAGGTATACCCAGGCACCCAGGCCTGGTCCCAGACCTGGCCGAGGGGCGTTGACCCTCGAAACCCTCTCCAGGTATACCCAGGCACCCAGGCCTGGTCCCAGACCTGGCCGAGGGGCGTTGACCCTCGAAACCCTCTCCAGGTATACCCAGGCACCCAGCCTGGTCCCAGACCTGGCCGAGGGCGTTGACCCTCGAAACCCTCTCCAGGTATACCCAGGCACCCAAGCCTGGTCCCAGACCTGGCCGAGGGGCGTTGACCCTCGAAACCCTCTCCAGGTATACCCAGGCACCCAAGCCTGGCCGAGGGGGCGTTGACCCTCGAAACCCTCTCCAGGTATACCCAGGCACCCAAGCCTGGTCCCAGACCTGGCCGTGGGGGCGTTGACCCTCGAAACCCTCTCCAGGTATACCTAGGCACCCAAGCCTGGTCCCAGACCTGGCCGAGGGGGCGTTGACCCTCGAAACCCTCTCCAGGTATACCCAGGCACCCAAGCCTGGTCCCAGACCTGGCCGAGGGGGCGTTGACCCTCGAAACCCTCTCCAGGTATACCCAGGCACCCAGGCCTGGTCCTAGACCTGGCCGAGGGGGCGTTGACCCTCGAAACCCTCTCCAGGTATACCCAGGCACCCAGGCCTGGTCCCAGACCTGGCCGAGGGAGCGTTGACCCTCGAAACCCTCTCCAGGTATACCCAGGCACCCAGGCCTGGTCCCTGACCTGGCCGAGGGGGCGTTGACCCTCGAAACCCTCTCCAGGTATACCCAGGAGCAAGTCATCAACGTGCGGTTTCTTCTAAGTGGTGCCGCAAGTTGGCCTAACCCAATCAGTTCCTGTTTATGACGTTATGATTAATGACTGTTATACCAAGGTCGTCCGTGAGACCCTATGATTAATGACTGTTATACCAAGGTCGTCCGTGAGATCCTATGATTAATGACTGTTATACCAAGGTCGTCCGTGAGATCCTATGATTAAAGACTGTTATACTAAGGTCGTCCGTAAGATCCTATGATTAATGACTGTTATACCAAGGTCGTCCGTGAGATCCTATGATTAATGACTGTTATACCAAGGGCGTCCGTGAGATCCTATGATTAATGACTGTTATACCAAGGGCGTCCGTGAGATCCTATGATTAATGACTGTTATACCAAGGGCGTCCGTGAGATCCTATGATTAATGACTGTTATACCAAGGGCGTCTGTAAGATCCTATGAATAATGACTGTTATACAAAGGTCGTCCGTAAGATCCTATGATTAATGACTGTTATGCCAAGGTCGTCCGTGAGACCCTATGATTAATGACTGTTTTGCCAAGGTCGTACGTAAGATCCTATGATTAATGACTGTTATACTAAGGTCGTCCGTAAGATCCTATGATTAATGACTGTTATACCAAGGTCGTCCGTAAGATCCTATGATTAATGACTGTTATATCAAGGTCGTCCGTGAGACCCTATGATTATTGACTGTTATACCAAGGTCGTCCGTGAGACCCTATGATTAATGACTGTTATACCAAAGTCGTCCGTGAGACCCTATGATTAATGACTGTTATACCAAGGTCGTCCGTGAGACCCTATGATTAATGACTGTTATACCAAGGTCGTCCGTGAGATCCTCTACTGACTCAGTTATGTGAACACTGAAGAATAATACAAACAGCTGTTATTCAAGCTGTCGCTTCTCGCAGCTTAATTTGCGGACACACGACATAACTTTCACCATCTTTGGTAGAGCTGCTGCCCCACAACCCCGGGTGTCGTCTCGTAGCCACGACCCAACTTACTGATAAACCCACCAAGAACGTTGTCGTCCTGTTGAAAAGGTGCGAGGAAGACTTGGTGAGAACACACCAGTTTAAGTGCCTGAGTAATCTATATATATATATATATATATATATATATATATATATATATATATATATATATATATATATATATATATATATATATATATATATATATATATATATATATATATATATATATATATATATATATATATATATATAAGAGAGAGAGAGAGAGGAAGAACAGTTCTCCAGCTGGATTATACCTGGAGGGGGGTCAACGCCCCCGCGGCCCGGTCCGTGACCAGGCCTCGGGTGGATCAAAGCCTAATCAACCAGGCTGTTATTGCTGGCCGCACGTAAACTGGCGTACGAGCCACAGCCCGGCTGGTCAGGAACTGACTTCAGGTGCGTGTCGAGCGCCTTTTTGAAGACACTCGACAGCCAGGGGTGCATCCCCCTTGTGTATGCTGGGAGGCATCCCCCATGTGTATGCTGGGAGGCATCCCCCTTGTGTATGCTGGGAGGCAACCCCCTTGTGTATGCTGGGAGGCATCCCCTTGTGTATGCTGGGAGGCATCCCCCTTGTGTATGCTGGGAGGCAACCCCCTTGTGTATGCTGGGAGGCATCCCCCTTGTGTATGCTGGGAGGCAACTCCCTTGTGTATGCTGGGAGGCATCCCCCTTGTGTATGCTATGAGGCATCCCCCTTGTGTATGCTGGGAGGCAACTCCCTTGTGTATGCTGGGAGGCAACCCCCTTGTGTATGCTGGGAGGCAACTCCCTTGTGTATGCTGGGAGGCATCCCCCTTGTGTATGCTGGGAGGCATCCCCCTTGTGTATGCTGGGAGGCAACCCCTTGTGTATGCTGGGAGGCAACTCCCTTGTGTATGCTGGGAGGCAACTCCCTTGTGTATGCTGGGAGGCAACTTACTTGTGTATGCTGGGAGGCAACTTCCTTGTGTATGCTGGGAGGCAACTTCCTTGTGTATGCTGGGAGGCAACTCTTGTGTATGCTGGGAGGCAACTCCTTGTGTATGCTGGGAGGCAACTTCCTTGTGTATGCTGGGAGGCAACTCCTTGTGTATGCTGGGAGGCAACTCTTGTGATGCTGGAGGCAATCCCTTGTGTATGCTGGGAGGCAACCTTGTGTATGCTGGGAGGCAACTTCCTTGTGTATGCTGGAGGCAACTTCTGTGTATGCTGGAGGCAACTTCTTGTGTATGCTGGAGGCAACTTCACTTGTGTATGCTGGAGGCAACTTTTTGTATGCTGGGAGGCAACTCTTGTGTATGCTGGGAGGCAACTCTTGTGTATGCTGGAGCAATCCTTGTGTATGCTGGGAGGCAACTTCTCCTTGTGTATGCTGGGAGGCAACTTCTTTGTATGCTGGAGCAACTTCTCTTGTATGCTGGGAGGCAACTTCCTTGTGATGCTGGGAGGCAACTCCTTGTGTATGCTGAGCAACTCTTGTGTATGCTGGAGGCAACTCCTTGTATGCTGGAGGCTCTTGTGTATGTGGAGGCAACTCTGTGTATGCTGGAGGCAACTCTTGTGTATGCTGGGAGGCAACTTACTTGTGTATGCTGGGAGGCAACTCCTTTGTATGCTGGGAGGCAACTTACTTGTGTATGCTGGGAGGCAACTCCTTGTGTATGCTGGGAGGAACTTACTTGTGTATGCTGGGAGGCAACTCTTGTGTATGCTGGGAGGCAACTTCCCTTGTGTATGCTGGGAGGCAACTTACTTGTGTATGCTGGGAGGCAACTTCCTTGTGTATGCTGGGAGGCAACTTCCTTGTGTATGCTGGGAGGCAACTTCCTTGTGTATGCTGGGAGGCAACTTCCTTGTGTATGCTGGGAGGCAACTTCCTTGTGTATGCTGGGAGGCAACTTCCCTTGTGTATGCTGGGAGGCAACTTACTTGTGTATGCTGGGAGGCAACTTACTTGTGTATGCTGGGAGGCAACTCCCTTGTGTATGCTGGGAGGCAACTTACTTGTGTATGCTGGGAGGCAACTTCCTTGTGTATGCTGGGAGGCAACTTACTTGTGTATGCTGAGGCAACCTTGTATGCTGGAGGCAACTCTTGTGGGCTGAGGCAACTTCCTTGTGTATGCTGGGAGGCAACTCTTGTGTATGCTGGGAGGCAACTCCTTGTGTATGCTGGGAGGCAACCTTGTGTATGCTGGGAGGCAACTTCCTCTGTGTATGCTGGAGGCAACTTCCTTGTGTATGCTGGTCCTATGGGGGCCTCAACTCTTCCTGGTCCTCCTGGGGGTTTTGGCTTTCGGAATTTGGTCTGGGGTCCTGTGGGCCTCAACTCTTCCTGGTCCTCCTGGGAGGGGTTTTGGCTATTCGAATTTGGTCTGGGGGTCCTATAGGGGCCTCAACTCTTCCTGGTCCTCCTGGGGGGGGTTTTGGCTTTTCGAATTTGGTCTGGGGTCCTTGGGGCCTCACTCTTCCTGGTCCTCCTGGGGTTTTGGCTATTCGAATTTGGTCTGGGGGTCCTATGGGGGCCTCAACTCTTCCTGGTCCTCCTGGGGGTTTTGGCTATTCGGAATTTGGTCTGGGGTCTATGGGGCCTCAACTCTTCCTGGTCCTCTGGGGTTTTGGCTATTCGAATTTGGTCTGGGGTCTATGGGGCCTCAACTCTTCCTGGTCCTCCTGGGGGTTTTGGCTATTCAATTTGGTCTGGGGGTCCTATGGGGCCTCAGCTCTTCCTGGTCCTCCTGGGGGTTTTGGCTTTGAATTTGGTCTGGGGTCCTATGGGGCCTCAACTCTTCCTGGTCCTCCTGGGGGTTTTGGCTATTCAATTTGGTCTGGGGGTCTATGGGGCCTCAACTCTTCCTGGTCCTCCTGGGGGTTTTGGGGGGGGGGGGGGGGGGGGGGGGGGTCTATGGGGCCTCAGCTCTTCTGGTCCTCCTGGGGTTTTGGCTATTCGAATTTGGTCTGGGGGTCCTATGGGGCCTCAACTCTTCCTGGTCCTCCTGGGGGTTTTGGCTTTCAATTTGGTCTGGGGGTCTATGGGGCCTCAACTCTTCCTGGTCTCTGGGGGTTTTGGCTATTCGAATTTGGTCTGGGGTCTATGGGGCCTCAACTCTTCCTGGTCCTCTGGGTTTTGGCTTTTCAATTTGGTCTGGGGTCTATGGGGCCTCACTCTTCCTGGTCCTCCTGGGGTTTTGGCTATTCAATTTGGTCTGGGGTCTATGGGGCCTCAACTCTTCTGGTCCTCCTGGGGTTTTGGCTTTCAATTTGGTCGGGGTCCATGGGGGCCTCAACTCTTCCTGGTCTCTGGGGTTTGGCTTTTCGAATTTGGTCTGGGGTCCTGGGGCCTCAACTCTTCTGGTCCTCTGGGGTTTTGGCTATTCGAATTGGCTGGGGTCCTAGGGGCCTCAACTCTTCCTGGTCCTCCGGGGTTTTGGCTTTCGAATTTGGTCTGGGGTCTTGGGGCCTCAACTCTTCCTGTCCTCCTGGGGTTTGGCTTTCATTGGTCTGGGGTCTATGGGCCTCACTCTTCCTGGTCCTCCTGGGGGTTTTGGCTTTCGTTTGGTCTGGGGGTCTATGGGCCTCACTCTTCCTGGTCCTCCTGGGGGTTTTGGCTTTCGAATTTGGTCTGGGGGTCCTATGGGGCCTCACTCTTCCTGGTCCTCCTGGGGGTTTGGCTTTCATTTGGTCGGGGTCTATGGGGCCTCACTCTTCCTGGTCCTCTGGGGGTTTTGGCTTTCGAATTTGGTCTGGGGTCCTATGGGGCCTCACTCTTCCTGGTCCTCCTGGGGGTTTGGCTTTCGTTGGTTGGGGTCTATGGGGCCTCAACTCTTCCTGGTCCTCCTGGGGGTTTTGGCTTTCGAATTTGGTCTGGGGTCTAGGGGCCTCACTCTTCCTGGTCCTCCTGGGGGGTTTTGGCTTTCAATTTGGTCGGGGTCCTATGGGGCCTCAACTCTTCCTGGTCCTCCTGGGGTTTGGCTATTCAATTTGGTCTGGGGTCTATGGGCCTCAACTCTTCCTGGTCCTCCGGGGGGTTTTGGCTTTTAATTTGGTCTGGGGGTCCTATGGGGCCTCAACTCTTCCTGGTCCTCCTGGGGGTTTGGCTTTCGGTGGTCGGGGGTCTGGGGCCCAACTCTTCCTGGTCTCCTGGGGGTTTGCTTTCGATTTGGTCTGGGGTCCTATGGGGGCCTCCTCTTCCTGGTCCTCTGGGGGTTTTGGCTTTCGAATTTGGTCTGGGGTCTTGGGGCCTCACTCTTCCTGGTCCTCTGGGGGTTTGGCTTTTTGGTCTGGGGTCTATGGGCCTCACTCTTCTGGTCTCCTGGGGTTTTGGCTTTCTTTGGTCTGGGGGTCCTATGGGGCCTCGCTCTTCCTGGTCCTCCTGGGGTTTGGCTTTCAATTTGGTCTGGGGGTCTATGGGGGCCTCAACTCTTCCTGGTCCTCCTGGGGTTTTGGCTTTTCAATTTGGTCTGGGGTCCTATGGGGCTCAACTCTTCCTGGTCTCTGGGGGGTTGCTTGAATTTGGTCTGGGGTCTTGGGCCTCAACTCTTCTGGTCCTCCTGGGGTTTTGGCATCTTTGGTCTGGGGTCTTGGGCCTCAACTTTCGTGGCCTCCTGGGGTTTTGGCTTTCGATTTGGTCTGGGGTCTAGGGGCCTCAACTCTTCCTGGTCCTCCTGGGGTTTGGCTTTAATTTGGTCTGGGGGTCCTATGGGGCCTCAACTCTTCCTGTCCTCCTGGGGGTTTTGGCTTTCGATTTGGTCTGGGGTCTATGGGGCCTCAACTCTTCCTGGTCCTCCTGGGGGGTTTTGGCTAATTTGGTCTCGGGGGTTTGGGTCAATTGGGGTCCTGGGCCTCCTTTGGTTTGGTTTTTGTGGGGTCTTGGGGCCTCAACCTTCCGTTCTCCTGGGTGTTTTGGATTT
>WNWK01020294.1:0-36143 GCA_009830355.1 Cherax destructor | reverse complement strand
GTCATCATTGCTAAAGGATAACTGTGCCAAAGTGCATTTGTTACAAACAAAATGAAATCTGGCACCATTACCATAATTGAACACACATCCATTATGCACCCAACCTTTACACAATTTACAACCGGTAAGTTTACTGTTCTCCTTTCGTACCTTAGTACAGTGTATACAAATGTCTGGTGGTGTCTGAGATAATAATGTTTATATTGTCTGCATTACCTATAGCGTTAAGGTTATCATTACTAGCAACTAGACCGTCATTATCACCATGACTTATCTGTCTGTTTTGCACCTGAACCATAGATTGAGGTCCTGGATTAGTATGAATATCGCCACTTAATAGCGCCACTATAAAAGCTGTGCGCCACTGTTTTGTTTTGGAGATGTGGGGTTGCCAAACCTTGCGGCGATAGTGGCACTTACGTTTCTGGTATGATGGCCACTGTTTGGCTTTCACTTTCCAGGGAGCTATCACCTCATTCACCTTTTCCTGACCCCATGACTGATTTCCTTCTTTCGAGAAATGCACAATAATGATAAATATCATTATGGCAGCCTGAACCCCTCTGATGCCAGCCATAGTTATTCCTCACTCTTTATCACTTCACAACAAAAATTTGTTTTATTTTCTTTACTTTTTATTAAAAAGAAACCACTGATCCTATCAGACACCTAGCAATGCCTAGTATCTAATCTAGAAATCACCACTGGTTACTAGTAAATTTTCTGTTATCACATACTCGGATTACCCCTCACTTGTCCCCTTACTTCGTAAACTCCCATCACTCCTCACTTCATAGTCCGGCTTCCCCTATCACACTTCTAACTCATTTCCATCCTGGCAGTGTAAAAAGAAGTTTTTCAAAGGCGATGTCCGCAAACAGCGCCATCAATCCCATATAGCGGGGCTCGTCGTTGTTGCTATTCCTCGTAGAGTTGATGTGTCAGCCATTTTTAAAAGCAGTGAAGGAAAAAAACGGCCACTGCCCCTGACAGATTCCTTGGAGTTTTGTCGTTAGATTTGGCGTTTTCTCCTATGTTTCCCTCCTAATGTACACTGGTGATTAATATGGAAGTCAGCTATTAAAAATATCCTTGGTTGGTTAACTATTCACTTCTTTCCCACATTTAGCACTGAGGGAGAACCGCTGGTATAGCCTGACAGTTTCCTGGAGTTTGTTTTGTAGATTTATCGGTTTCTCCTGTGTTTCCCTCCCATTAACACTGCTGCAGTTGATATGATGGTCAGGTACTGTCAGTATAATTAGAATGTCGCTTCGTAGTTGTACATCTGGCAGTAGCTGGTGATTGAATGTCAGTCAGCCATGTTTAAATGATCACTTGCACCCCTCACCTGGCACTGAGGGAAAAAAATCGACACTACACTACATTACAGACCTGTCAGTTTCCTTGTATTTTGTTGATTAGGTTTTTCCTAATGTTGACTTCACATTAACACTGTGCAGTTGATATGGGAGTCAGTCACTTCATTGTTGTGGAAAACGTTGCTTGTCAGGATTGTACGTCTGGTAGCGGGTCTGGTATTTGAATGCCGGTCTCCTCTTTTGGTCATATTTGGTCCATTTCGCTGTAGTCACCGTCAGTTTTCTTGTCACTGTAAGTTCCATGTATGTTGTTGCAACAGTTCCTACAAATAGACCATTGATGGAGTCTCAACGGCCCAGGGAATGGCAAAATATAGGAGCAGCCATGTTGTTGCTGCTTGGTGCCAGTGGGATGTCACTTACTAACTAACCACTTACTAACCCAATGGCTTGCCACAATAAACCACAGGAATGGGGAATATCACTCTGACAATCGTCCAACTGGTAGCACAGAGTGATTGGAGATAATACTTCATGGAACTGGCTTTGCTGAAAAAGCAACTGGCTTACTTGAACATCTGGCTTGCCTGAAGGAGCTGGCTTAGCCCTAAAGACTGGTGGACTTGAATGCTTGTACTGTGCACACAGCAGAGAGGAGCAGGATGGATGACGAGAACAGGCTGGATGACTGCAGGCTGGATGATAACTGAGGCTCTCTCCCATAGACTGGCTTACTGGCTAGCGTAATTGCAAAACAAAGATCAACTCTTCAGAGGTTTACTTGCAATTAGAAGCCAGAAGGCCTGAGAATGGCTGCTATAAAGTGGCTTGGAAGGATGACGTCACTGGTTGAGGTAGGGGAGTGGCAGTTGGTTGAGATGCCCGAGGCACTCACTCACACACCCTGCTCTAGATTCTTCTTAAAAACTGCTTAAATACCCGAAATCCACGCCCACAAGATGCCACCATTTTGTTGTGGGGGTTCTTCTCATGGATTGGGTAATAAACAGACGAGCTGGGTTATTAACTTGATGTATTGGAGAAAGGTGTATGGGAGTCCCGGAGAGCCTAAACGCCTGCTGCCTGATTTACTCTATGACTCGATGGTAACTGACTCTAGGAGTGGCGAGGAGCATTCATATTCGAAGACTGACCTTTGACACTGCTTAAGTCATCAAGAATGCAACAGCCAACAGTCACATGCAAAGCTCATGACTCGGTAATGGTTGTAAGCTACTAATACTGTACTATCACTGAACTGATTGACAACGTTGTATATAGCCATTATGCAGTATTGTATGTTCAGAGCTTGTGTGTATGTGTGATGCGTGGCCCTGTGGTCTGGTGGCCCAATGGTCTGGTGGCTAGAGCTCTCGCTTCACACACGGAGGGCCTGGGTTCGATTCCCGGCGGGTGGAAGCATTTCGACGTGTTTCCTTATGTTGCATGCAAAGAGTACGTACCCTTTATTCGGAGCATGTTAAACACACCCACCTAGGCTCCACTCCAACCAGCGAACCATCGTTAAAGGTTTGAGATGGGGCCCCATCATCAAATCAACGACTCGGTTCAGCCAATCATAATGCAAGTTTGACAATGGCAAAGGCGATGTGGTTACCACTCACAAATTTGTCATTGTCATTCCTGCATTGAGCTGGTTGTGGTACGGTTGTCTCTGTCTATTGGCTGCTGTTTTGCCTTGACGACCGTGGCGTGCACTATTATTACTCTCTCTGTACATAGTGTACATACTTGTACAAAGCCTTATAAATACTTGGTGAAGGAAATACAAATTGCTTGGTGAAGGAAATACAAATTCAAAGCATTTTATACTGTGTTTCTTTGCTCCAAGCTCCCTTTGGAGACTTAGAGCAGGAGTTGAGCCTAGAGTTGAAGTTGGAGCAGGAACTAGTCTTGTATCTAGATAGCTTGCTATCTGGCATTGCTTAAGCTTTGCCAACGCTTCACGAATTTTGTGTGTCATCCTTGCATTCGCTTCGCTATGGTCAGCCTTGAAATTGTGTGAGTATCTGCAATTTGGTTTATTATTGCGTGTCAGCCTTGCTATTGTATGTGCATATTGGCTTTGCTATTGCGTGTCAGCTTTGTTATTGTATGAGTAACCTGCAGTCATACCGTGCATAGCTACAGCGTGTTAAGTTGGGGTTAATGCCACCTATTCGAGTCAGACGATTAGTGTCTGAGTTCACTCTACTAAAGTTGCCCAAACTCTCTCTACAGCATTGTTAGCGTATCGCTCGTCCTATTGGTATTGATTATCAGCGTACCCTTACTGCTGCGCAGCTGCGTGATATTATAAGGAGTAAACTACAAACTGAAACTATGGCATATCAGTCTCATGTTTCTCCCACTACAGGAGCTGTTAACCGTAGGTCACCATTGGTGAGGTAAGTGACTGGTGCCACACAGTGGTGAGGTAAGTGATTGGTGCCACACAGTAGAGACAAAACTCCTGAGCAAAACCAGCAAGTCACAGGTGTGGGGTTATCGACAGGCGAGTCTGGCTCATTGGCACTTGAACTAGCCAGACTCACTCTTGAACAAACTAGAGAACAGCGTGCATTTGCTAAGGAGGAGTTTGATAAAGAGAAGGAGAGGAGGCAATTCCATCAGACTGTAGATGACTTCAATTTGCAAAGGGCAGTACAGTTTTTTGAAGCATTTAAAAACCAGGATCGAGCTTTAGGGTGGCCTGAGGTTCATTGGGCGTCACTGGTGCATACTGCGTTGTTTGGTAAGGCACAAGAGTTTACGTCCATCCTTGGTAATGAAGACTTTGGTAACTATCGCATTGTGAAAACCACTGTTCTTGGGGCTTATCAATGTATTCCTGCCAAGTATAGGAAAGAATTCAAACTCGGCAGAAGGCAGCTGGGTCAGTCTTATGTTGACTTTGTAAGACAGCAGACCAGGGCTTTTACGAAGTGGTACAAGGCAAGTGGTGTCAATGATTTTGAAAATTTGAAGCAGCTCATCTTGGTGGACAACCTGCTGGAGTCTGTTAGTCCAGAGGTTCGAGTCTTTTTGCAAGATCGTTCCTTGCCTACGGCATTGGAAGCAGCCAGGTTGGCTGATACTTTGGAAACTAACCGCTCCTTATCCGAGCGGTCTTATCTCTTTCCTCAACAGCCGGGTATGAGCAGAGATCGTCAAAGAAAATTTCCTGAGTGGAGAACTAAATGTCATAATGAAGGTGAATCTCGTCAACAATCAACTAAATCACCTGGTGAGCAGCTTTACTTCACTCATGGTCAACCTGGTGAGTGACATCAAACTACTCAACATGGTGATTCGAGGCGGCAGTATCCAGAGTGGCGTAAGCCACAAAATCAACGAGGTGCCAAAGTTAAAGCTGAGATGGTATGTTTTAATTGCCACCAACCTGGTCACATCAGGCCCAATTGTCCAAGTAAACCCCAACCATTAGGAAAAATTAGTAATGTCCCTAATGACATGTCCCAGGAAGAAGTAGAGAAGGGGATGGCCCCCTACTATAGCACATGTCAGATATCCCTTCAGGAACATTCAGTAAAAAAGGAAGTTAGAACCTTTAGGGATACTGGAGCATATTGCTCACTTATAAGAGAGGGAGTACTTCCCCTTTCTGAACAAACCTCTTTGCAGTCCTCAGTTCTGTTAGCTTTTGGAGGAGCAATATTTTCTGTCCTTTTATATCAAATATACTTGCAGAGTAAATACTACACTGGGTATTTGACTGTAGGTGTCTTGGAGGGATTTCCCATGAAAGATGCAATGTTATTTCTCGGTAATAACATTGAGTCTACAAAATGTATGGAACCCATAATGATTAATTCTTCCCCGATGTTGGCCATAACTCGGGCAAAATCCAAAGTGATGTCTGATGAGAATGTTAACTCGTCCTTGGACGACTCTGATCTCTGACTAGCCAATTTGTTTTAAGACGAAAACTGGCCAGAGCAGAAAGATACCTCTGTAGCAGCTAGTGCCCTCACTAGAGTGTCTGTTGGTGTCCCTCATGTTCCAGATGGTGATAATGTCCTAGTTGACAGTGATTCCTGCAGAGTAAAGGGTTTATTTGTTGAGCCATCTTTACATACTGTCCAAGACAGTAAGATATTCCTGCTTGTCGCTAATACCTTGGGTCACAGTGTTCGACTCAGAGCCAATACCAATATTGTTGACCTTGTTCACTATCCTTACCCTGTTTGGGTTAGGGATGAGTTGTCACCCGACCATTGGGTTGGTGCTATTTCAATCTGGGAGGATCCATCCATTTCACCGGATCATTCTATTCCACCAGTAGAAGAGAAAGACTTAGCTCCCACTGACTTCCCAGACGAAGTTGGACGGTTGTTGAATTTGTTGAATAAACACCGTAAAGCAATTGCCTTACCAGGTGAGAAGATGGGTATAACAAACCTATTGTCCCATCGTATCCCACTTGAACCTGTTACCAGACCAATTTATGTACCTGTGTACAGAATGCTGCATTCACAAGTTGCTGTCGCAGATGAATTAATCAACCAGATGCTTGACGATGGTGTTATCGCACCTAGCAACTCAACCTGGAATGCGACCTTGATCCTAGTACCTAAGAAGGACGGTACTTGGCGCCCAGTGATTGATTTTAGGAAGTTAAACGCAAAAACTATCCCAGATCGTTTCCCACTTCCTGTACTTGGTGACCTTTTACGTAATATCGGAGATAATAGAGTCTTCTCGACCCTCGATTTGTTACAAGGGTTTTGGCCAGTCCCTCTTCACGAGGACAGCCAAGAGCTAACAGCATTCTCGACTCCTACAGGTCATTATCACTTCCTCCATATGGCGTTCGGATTAAGATCTTCACCTATCACATTCTCGAGGCTCATGACCAATATCTTTAGAGGCCTTATAGGCAAAGAACTAATGGTATACTTAGATGACGTAATTGTTATGTCTGAAGATGTAGATAAGCATTTAGAAAGACTGGAGACTGTGCTGAGTAAGCTTGAAGAAGCCAATCTAAAGATCAAACTATCTAAATGTCAATTTTTCAGATCAGAAATTAAGTTTCTGGGTCACGTAGTCACTCCTAGAGGGGTTACGACTGACCAAAGGAAAGTAAATGCAGTATTGAATTTTCCAACTCCCAAAACTGCTGATGCCGTAAGATCCTTTTTGGGCTTAGCAGGTTTTTATAGATCATATATTGCCAATTTTTCCTCGATGGCAGCTCCTCTAACTGAGTTGCTTAAGAAAGATGTTCCATTTGTTTGTACCTTCAGTCAGGAAAAAGCATTTCAAACCTTGAAAGAAAGATTAACTTCTACTCCAATCCTGAAATTCCCAGATTTTACAAAGCCTTTCTACTTAACCACTGATGCTAGTTCAATAGGCATTGGTGCAGTCCTTGCACAGAAGATCGATAGTAAATACAACGCAGTTGCATTTGCTAGCCGAGGCCTTACAAATCCTGAAAGAAATTATACAGTAACCGAGTAAGAAGCCTTAGCAATAGTGTGGTCTTTAAAACACTTCAGAGACATAATATATCAGTACCCTGTCCATGTCTTGACAGATCATGCACCTCTAATACCATTATTCCAGAATAAACAACCTACTGGAAGACTAGCCAGATGGTCTTTGACTATACAAGTCAAATGTAGTTGCAGATGCTTTATCGCGTCATGTTAGAGTAGTAACTGCTGATCCTCTGTTTAGTTCTGAGGATGTAAAGAATGCCCAAAGAACAGATCCCTTGTGGTCTGGTGTGATTCGATTCCTGTTCCAGGAAGAGCTTATTCTTAGATTTGCTAACCAATTTTCAATGTACGATACAAGGCAATAAACATCTGTGTGTGATGGTCAATAATTTCACCAGATATTGTGAGTTAGTTCCTATCCCAGATAAGACTGCCGAGACAGTAGCTAAAGCATTTAAGGAACGTATAATCTGTAGACATACCACCCTTAAATCCTTAGTGTCTGATAATGGAGGTGAGTTTTGTAACGAGATTCTAAAAAACCTATGTGCCTTGTATAAAATTACTAAATCAACCATTGTTCCCCACCATCCTGCCAACAATGTTTTAGCAGAAAGAACCAATAAAATAGTACTCGATGTCTTGAGAGCCACTGTCAATCCCAATAGTTCAACCTAGGATGAAGTTATACCCAATGTTCAATGTGCAATAAATTATGCTTTTAATGCTTCTATAGGTGATACGCCACATTATGCCTTGTATGGTGTTGACAAGCATTTTCCTTATGAGTTGCAATATTCTAATCCAATATCGTCTTATAATCCTGATGATTTCGTAGCAACTCGTACCAGCCAAGCTCAGAGTGTTTTCAGAAGAATCCATGAAACGCTTCATAAGTTAACAGCAGAATTTACTAGAGTAACTAATTCTCTAGCTAAACCGACTAAAATTAAAGTAGGTTCTGCAATGCCTAAACTAGACCAAAAGTTTTTTGGCCCGTATCGAGTAGTCGAACATATCAATGGCAATAAGTTAGAGAAATTAGTACGGGTCAGTGTAAAGAATCGAGTTTAGATAATATGAAGTTAGTATGTGATGAAGACGAAGTCTCTGACAACCAGACAAGCGAGACAGAATCTGACAATCCTCCTGTTACTGTACCCTCTACCTCTAATGATCAATCAAACGATCAACCTGAATGTTGTTACTCCTTGCGTACCCGACAAGTATTGAGAGATCCTCAAGTTTCTTGTGTAAATACCCAGGTAGCAGCTCATCAACCTAGGTATGAGTTGCCAATTGCAAAAGATTTCGATCCACCCAAAGATGATAACCATTTTGCATATGTAAATCTTACCCTAGCAGAGTTGGGGTTAAATGTAAATAGTCTGTATAACTAGATGTTTGTGTAAAGAGAAATTGTCGACTGTGTTTTGTTATTAGATGTTCAATATCTAGAATTTTTTTGTGTGTGTGTGTTCATGTTCCCTCCGAGTTCTGAGTTTTAACAGTTGACCATGCGCTCCGAGTCTCTCCTTTTCTGTTAAAACTTTCTTCCTTGTAAATAAGAACATAAGAACATAAGAAAGGAGGAACACTGAAGCAGGCCTGTTGGCCCATACTAGGCATGTCCTTCACAATCCGTCCCACTAACAGAATATTTGCTCAACCCAATTTTCAATGCTACCCAAGAAATAAGCTTTGACAATTCTACCCACTCATGCGCGAGTCCCACTCAAATCCAACCCCTCTCACTCATGAATTTATCCAACCTAAATTTGAAACTACCCAAGGTCCTAGCTTCAATAACCCTACTAGGCAGATTGTTCCACTCATCAACTACCCTATTTCCAAACCAATACTTTCCTATATCCTTTCTAAATCTAAACTTATCTAACTTGAATCCATTATTGCGGGTTCTCTTGGAGAGATATCCTCAAGACCTTATTTATATCCCCTTTGTTAATACCCATTTTCCACTTGTATACCTCGATCATGTCTCCTCATTTTACGTCCTTACAAGTGAATGTAATTTTAGGGTCTTCAATCTTTCTTCGTAAGGAAGATTTCTAATGCTATGTATTAATTTAGTCATTCTACGCTGAATGTTTTCTAACGAATTTATGTCCATTCTGTAATATGGAGACCAGAACTGAGCTGCGTAATCTAGGTGAGGCCTACTAATGATGTATAAAGCTGTAATATAACCTCTGGACTTCTGTTGCTAACACCTTGATATAAATCCAAGTAATCTATTTGCCTTATTACGTACGCTTAGGCATTGCTGTCTTGGTTTAAGGTTGCTGCTTACCATCACCCCAAGTCCTTCTCGCAATCTGTAGGCTAGTTCTCGTTATTTAACTTATAAGTGCTTGGGTTATGGACACTCCCGAGCTTCAGAACCTTGCATTTATCTACATTGAACTGCATCTGCCACTTTTCTGACCACGAATTAAGTTTGTCTAAATCTTCCTGAAGTTCTATGACATCTATGTTTGAATCAATTATCCTACCTATCTTCGTGTCGTCGGCGAATTTGCTCATATCACTAGTAATTCCTCATCAAGGTCATTGATATATATTATAAATAACAATGGGCCTAAGACTGATCCCTGTGGAACACCACTTGTTACAAGTCCCCATTCGGATTTAACCCCATTTATGCACACTCTCTGCTTTTCAGAACACCAGTACGCAGGCAGATCTGACGACTCAAGAAATGCCTGTGTTCAACACCGAAATTTACACAACCATTTAATCAACTACAGAAACGCAAGACTCATCGCCAGAGAAGACAACACGCAATACCGAAGAATCCTAGAATCATCACTCATCTGTATATCCAACAACTTCAACCAGAACAACGGCTTCTACAACATAGCTGAACCTATTGCCAAGAAACTTCTTCAACGCTATCCCACCTAGAACTCAAGAATGGTACACTGCAGGTCCTTTAAGTCACACTATGTTTTTAACTATCACACTACTTTTAAGAATGACATGCAGCTTTCTCCACCTGACCCAGCATTCTCCACCTGACTGTACCCTATATATATCTCCATGTTGCTCATTTTCCAGGTAGATCTGTCTGGACTGATAAAGCATCGTGGGGGGAAACGTTGTCAATAAAGGATCACATTATACTGCTTATGTGTTTATTTTTCCATTGTGTCGGTATTTTATACCATTTATTTCCACACTCTCTGCTTCCTATTGGTGAGCCATTACTCGATCCATGACAGCACTTTTCCCCCAATGCCATGAGCTGCCACTTTCTTTAACAGTCTCTGGTGCGGTACTCTATCAAAAGCCTTACTAAAGTCTAAATAAACAATATCGAATTCTTTATCGTGATCAACAGCCTCAAAAGCTTTACTGAAGAAGGTTAATAAATTAGATAGGCAGGAACGGCCCTCGTGAATCCATGCTGGGTATCATTAATCAAATTATGGTTATCTAGATGGCTTCTAATAATATCAGCTATAACTGACTCTAGTAATTTGCCTACAATTGAGGTCAGGCTTATTGGGCGTAGTTTGATGGTAGTGACTTGTCCCCTGCTTTAAAAATAAGAATTACATTAGCCATCTTCCACATATCAGACACTACACCTGTTTGAAGAGATAAATTAAAAATGTTAGATATTGGTTCACAGAGTTCCATTTTGCATTCCTTAAGAACCCTTGCAAAAAGCTCATCAGGGCCCGGCGATTTATTTTGTTACAGTCGGTCCAGCTGTTTCATAATCATTTCGCTAGTGACTGTGATATTATATAATTTATCTTCTTCTGGGCCTCTGTAAAAATTAATTACTGGGATATTATTAATGTCTTCCTGTGTGAAAACCGAGAGAAAATAATTATTAAAAATAGAGCACATATCATTCTCCTTGTCAGTAAGATGCCCAAAGTTATTTTTAAGGGACCTATCTTATCCCTAACTTTTGTTCTATAAACCTGGAAAACTTTTGGGTTAGTTTTTGAATCCCTAGCAACTTTAATTTCATAGTCCGTTAGCTTTTCTTATTCCCTTTAACGTCCTCTTAATGTCAGTATACTGATTTATAAGATGACCTCACCTCTTTTTATGCGCCTATAAATTCCTTTCTTCTGCCCTAAAAGATATTTGAGCCTATTATTCATCCATTTTGGGTCATTTCTACTTGATCTAATTTCTTTATACGGATAAATGTTCTTTGGGCAGCCTGTATAGTGTTAAGAAAACTGTCATATTGATACCTTCTTCTTCACCCCAGTCCACAGTTGATAAGTGTTCTCTAAGTCCATTATAATCTGCTAAGCGAAAATCTGGGACCATTACTGAATTATCCCTACTATCATACATCCATTCAATGCTAAAGGTAATTGACTTGTGGTCGCTTGAGCCGAGTTCCTCTGTAATTTCTAAATTATTAACAAGGGTTTCCTTGCTTGCCAGAACCAAGTCAAGTAGGTTATTTCCCTTGTAGGTTCTGTTACAAACTGCTTCAAAAGCAATCCTGAACTACTTCTAAAAGTCGTTAGATTCTAAATTCCCTGTCATGAAATTCCAATCAATCTGACTAAAGTTAAAGTCCCCTAGAATTACTACGTTATCGTGTCTTGTGGCCTTAACAATTTCCTCCCAAAGTAGTCTCCTTGTTCCCTATCTAAGTTTGGAGGACGGTAAATCACGCCTAAAATCAATTTTTCACACCCTCTGAAAATTCTTTCCAGACAGACTCTGTATGTGTTAATTCAGACTTTATACCCGTTTTTATGCAACAATTTAAATGATCACGGACATAGAGTGCCACCCCACCCCTTTCCCGATACTTCTGTCTACTTGGAACAATTTAAAACCCTGAATGTGACATTCGGCAGGCAAGTCCCGATTTTTCATATTAAACCATGTCTCAGTTATTGCAAGAACATCAATATTACCTGCACTTGCAACTAATCTCAACTCGTCCATCTTATTCCTAGCACTACGACTATTGGTGTAATATATATTTAGAGACCCTCCTTTCACTTTACCCTTCCTGCTCATCTCTGTTTTTCCACTATACCTATTACTGTCCTTGTCATCTAGTGTCACTAGCTTTCCACTATCCACCTTATTCTGCCTATTACTAGTTCTCCTACAACTTATAATATTACTACACTGGGACTTCTCTGTTTTCCCCCCAAAACCCATACCACTAACTATTTCTAGTTTAAAGCCCTAACAGCTCCCTCCACTGCAGTTGCCAATGCCCCCACCCCAGACCTGGATAAGTGAACCCCATCCCTGGCATACATGTCATTTCTGCCATAGAAGAGGTCCCAGTTGTCAATGAATGTTCCTGAATTCTTCCTCAGAATCCATTGAGTGTATGAATACAGATCAAACGATCAAATTTAGAAATTGTAATTGTGAGGGAAAAGTCCATAGATAGGAGTGATGAAAGTGTGAAGGTATGTAGAGTGATGGTTGAATGGTAGTTTGCTTGTTAAGGTGGGGTGAGTGTCTAGCTGTGCTATACCCAACCTTTTTCACCCACCCGAAGTGGATTTACCCATAGCTGCCTCAAAAGCAGAGTTTAGTGAGGAGTCTTTCCGTTGTTCCTCCCGAAAGGACAGTCCCTCAGGCATGGAAACAGAGACATCTGGCAATCCTGCAACCTTATTTGTTTCAAACTGTCATCATTGTGTGTCTTATTTACATATTGTCTGTATAATCTACCTTTATATTACCATAGTTCATGATGTGTGATCGTAGATTGTGATGAACGACGCTAACATTGCCGATTTTGACGCTTCCTTCTCGTTCTTCTCAGAAACGACCAGCTCGTCACGCACTCCCCTTAAACTCTCTGTTTCAAACTACTCAATGGACAAAGTTTTTTACTGAGAGGTGTAATGCTAGGCTCCGGCCACAGGTTGAAATCACTCGACTCACCACGCCCGATCTCACTGTAAGTACTTCACGGCTGCTCGTATCTTCATAATTTTATGTTCAAGAGCTTCACTCTTTAATTTTTTTGGAACTTCACTCATGTTTAACAACATTAACTTCTGCTATGTCCTGCCTTGGTTTTTGGTAAAGTTATTTATTACAGTTTCGCCATTTCTTTTAAAGGCCTTATGCCTACTATGTAAATTAATGCTAGAGTGGTGAGTAATTCTTGTGGTTTCTTTCACAGTCCTCTGTTTCCGCACGGATCATCGGATTCAAGGCTGAGTGGGGGGCCGGCGTACTCACCAATTGAGAAACAGAGTCGTTACCACCAATTCTTCACTACACCAGTAGTACCTCAGTTCACACTAGAAACCTCAGGCAACGGTACTTTACCAGGGGACGACTTTCACCTGAGTCCCTGACATCATTTGTGACATTGTGGATGTTGAAAAACTGATGGATTTGTGGAAAACATTGAGGCAACAACAACAATACCACCACGGAGTCTAACACAGATTCATTGCTTCTGTATTAACAAGAACACGTGTATATAAGTAGCTTTGGATCAGATATATATTTTTTGTTTTCATTTTTCTTAAGAGAGGATTATTATAATTATATTTACGTATTTATTATTTAAATTTCAATCAATTAAAATAAAGTGTTTATTTTTCTTGTTATTATTGTCTTTTTCTATTATACTTTTCCTAAGAAGATTGGCGACAGCCTTCACAGTAATTGTAATATAATGCATTATATTAAGATCCATTAAAATTCTCTTAAGAACCATTAACTCAAGAAGTGTGATAGTAAGATTAGTTATTACTATCTATTCAGTCGATTCAATCCTGTTATAATTTTCTTGATTAGTTCTAAGTTATGTGTTTGCTATTGTATAGATTCACCCCAGTGCCACCTGTCTGTTCAGCCTATAGAGTTATCTAGTATGCCGAGACGTCATACGTAACACGGCCGAGCTGTCATGTCAGTAATATGTATACACTTGTGTAGTGTATTAGAATCATCCTAGCTTTATATAGCTGGTCCCTTTGCGTGTGACATCAGAGGCCTGTGCATGTGTGTGCTCAGAGACAGGCGTCGGCCTCACTCCCGCCTTAGACCTATACGAGTACAGAAGTGGCACTGGTATCTCTCCTCACAGACTCCGTTAATATACCAGTAACCAACCAACAGTGTATCCATTGACTACCTTTTATCTCTCGAACCCCTCCCAATAAAAGTACCAAAACTTCATCCCCTACGTTAAAACTTCTCCTCTGACTCTTTGCATCAAAATAGGTTTTATATTGGTTCATTGATATGGTTAGGTTTTTAGAAACTAAGTCAGAGGTCTCCTCCAGTTTAGATCTTAAGTCAAGGAGAAACTGGTAAGAAGACTGAACCTCAGCACTTCCTTCTTCATTAGTCCATAAGTCATGTAGGATAGCTAATGGACCTCTGGCCTGTCTACCATAGAGAAGTTCAAAGGGTGAGAACCCCAAAGAGTCACTGGGAACTTCCCTCATGGCAAACAAAGCACAGGGCAGGTAACGATGCCACTCCTTTGGTTTAAGGGAGCAAAGTTTCCTTAGAATGGACTTTAGGATGGAGTGCTGGCGCTCAATCCTCCCATTACAGCTGGGATGATATGGTGTGGTGAAAAGAGGTTTCACTCCCAGAAGTTGGTAAAGATGTTGCATAAGTTCAGAGGTGAATTGTGTCTCCCGGTCCGATAAAATCTCCCTGGGAATACCAACCCGTGAAAAGATGGACAAAAGGGCTTCAGCTACCTCTATAGCAGTAATAGACTTCAATGGTACCGCTTCAGGAAAACTGGAAGCATAATCCACTAAGGTTAGAATATATTTATGTCTCCCAGATTAAAGTGGTGATAAGGGACCAACAATGTCAATGGCTACTCGCTCAAGTGGTACCGTAAAAATCGGCATTTTGATCATAGGTACTCGCCGGGTACCTCGGGAAGATGACAGTTGGCAAACCTTACAAGATCTACAATATGAAGTAATATCTGAGGACATTTCCCCTGGTGACCGGTTGGTGAAGCTTTGTTTTCTACAAAATGGCGAACTACAGGAGGAGAGTCAACACCGTCTGCTTGGAATTGTTAAAAGGAGCTGTTTATCCAAGCAATGCCGACGTCGTTTTACCACTCATCATTCGGGATACTCTCAAGATACCTACCGAAGATTTGTACGGCGTGTCACTGAATGGTAATGCAAGAATCTTTGTGAAATTTGTGTCACCTGCAGTCTATGAAAGGGTCGTTGACACGTATCAAGAACGGCCTATTGTTGTCAACAATAGCTTGGAGGTGCGACTTCGCAACGTTTCGGCACATTACTCATGGATTCGTCTTCGCAACATCCCATTTGAAGCCGACGAAGCTGATGTACGACGTGTGTTTGGAAGTTACGGGACTATACATGCTGTCAATGTGGGGCGATGGTCCCAAGGTATCTATGCTGGGATGTTAGAAGGGTCTTTTTCCATGAAAATGACTTTGAGACAGACAATTCCATCATATGTGACTATGGAAGATTTCAGGACGCAAATCTACGTTACATACCCAGGGCAGGTACGGACGTGCCGTCTGTGTGGTGGCCCTGGCCATATGGCCGCGAATTGCAAGCGACGGAGGTGGCAGCAGCGGACGGAACAACCTGAAGCGACACTTACTGTAATGATGGACGAGTGCGTTCACCCACCGAAGGATGACATACCGGTGGTAGAGGACGTTCTGAAGGAGTTACCTAGGCGTTTGATTGGTATTTATGTGCGGCAGGAATATCTAGAGCGAGGCGGAGTTAGGGGGGCGAGGGTTGACGCAGTAATGAGAGAGGTTAGAAGGTGGTGGGTGGGTAAGGATTTAATGTTGTGTGAATCCATGTTGCGGCATCTATTGGTAGCACAAAACCCCAAGAGGGTAAAGGTATGTAAACTGGATAATATTGGTATGTACGTGGGTGAGGTCATTGGTGAGGAGGTTTATCCGGGTTACCATTGGAAGACCATATGGTATTGGTTCAAGAGATTACGATTGCAACCTCGGGTTCGAGAAACTGGATTCCGTTTCCTTCATGGCATCCTAGCGCTAGGCGCAGTTGTATGTAATGGGTGTGACTCGGGAACAAAACTGTGTACGGTGTGGATGGCCGGAAACGGCCTACCATGTCGTATACTTTTGTGAAGAATTAATAAGGGTGAGGAACTGGTTTCAGGGCGTCCTACGACAGGTAGGCGGTGAGGATTGTCAATGCTTAGGCGTTAAGTTTAGAGGTATGGGGTTGTTCGGATGCGGTCCGACGATCGGTTTCGTACTTGGTACTCGATTTTTTATATGTTTCTTGGGGGATGCAGGAGATTAGAAGTGCGACGCGCATCAGGGCACTGGCGTGTCGGTTTTACAGAACGAAATGTAGAAATCGTGAAGTGTATGGACATAGCTGGGAGAGAGACTTTTCGTTGGGATATAGACATCTAACGATGGATGTATTAAAGGGTTTGTGACATCCACTGCGTGTTGAATGGTACCATGACGGAGCGTGTGGGCTGGTCTTCAGTGAGGGGGAGGGTGTTTTTCATTTTATGTATGAAGTGCGCTAGTGAAAAGGTGTGCAAGATGTGGGATGTGGCCTAGGATGAGGGAAGGTGACCTGTAGTTGGTCCGGGGTTAGGTTCTCGGTGTGATCGTTGACTCAGACTGGGGGGATTCAAAATGGAGACCGTGCATGGTTTTATCATTTTGGTGGAACTGTTAGTTATTAAGTGGTAGGTAAACTTCTTTTGCATGGAGAGAGTCGGTCTTATATAGTAGTATAGAGGTATGAGAGTTGGATATTCAAATCCGGCTATTTAGTCCGAAGACTTTCAGAGACAGTGACAACCCATTGTGCCAAATAAGGGTTATATCCTCTGTTTGCGTTACTTTTGTGGCCTTTCATAGGACCGACTCAGATTGTGCGAATTGACAACATGGAGAGATTTCCAAGTTGTATATCTGATGGATAGAACATAGTATACAATTAGGCTATGATTCTTATTAGTGTTGCTTGGTCATGTGTTAAAATTTCTTATGTGTTCCGATGTATACTGGTAATATGTACTGAGGTTTAGTTAGGTGTTTTGTGTACCTAGTAAAAGGGGGGGGGAATTAAGAGCATAAGAGATCTAATGCCAGAGAACCTAAGGTTTTACTGATGATATCAAAGGGACAACTAGTTTTGTGTTAGGGAGCACGCCAAAGCATGTAGAGAGTTATGGCAATTAACCTTGGATGGTATGCTTACCATGAACAAGACCTGTGGTAGGAGAATTGTGTTTTGTAGCCTCGAATGTTTTGTAATGATTGGAGACGTAAACTTAGGTGCTTCTTGATCCCCATGTAACATACATGAGAGTCGGACTGGAGTCAAGTGTCGACAAAGATAATTTGTATTGAACAAATATGTGTTTCGACTTAACTTGTATGTAATACTAAGGCAAACGAACAACATCTATGTATGGTCAAATAGTATACATGGTACGGTTGATTTTGATTTGTAAATGTATTAGGGAGGGGGGTGTTGTCGGCGTGTTGTAATATTAATAAGCATTGTTGAACATAATTTCCATTCATATTAGGTATCCTTTTATTGTATTGTATATACCTGTATGTACCGTTTTCAATAAGATGTAAAGTTTTTTTAAATAACGGTATCAACATATTTAAAGTACACATGGTTAGATGTTTATGTTTAGAGTTCGGAGGTATGATGAATTATGTTGAGAAACACTGTGTTGGGCTCTCAACACAAATAAGTTAAGTCGGGGTTCCCTCGTGATTTGTACTGTGTGGAGCTGCAGGAGGGTCCAGCTACTAGAGCACGTGTTGTACGGTGCTCCGGGAGGGGGGGGGGTTCTTGGTTTGTAATTGTATTTAGACTGTATAACCCCTGTGGTTTAGCGCTACTATTTGATTATAATAATAATAATAATTGTATTTAGTGACATAATACTATGCTTGTTATAGTACTTATCATTGTTTTGAATGTTGTGTTTCCGCAATTGCGGGTTATGATGTAACGGGTTTACATCGAATATGAAATGTCAAATTTCTATCCTGCTGACGTGTTGGATTATGACAGTGGTGGGAATCGGCCGATGTGTTAATAAAAAAAAAAAAAATACATATTTTGTTCCTGTTGTAACTCTTCTTGTCTATACTTGTCTGTACTGTTTTTAATAAAATATAAAAAAAAAATATTGGAGTGAAGGGCAATTAAGTTGTAAATTGACAAAGTTATCCTTAGATATTTCCAAAGGTTTAAGGTCTGGAAAAATCAAAGGATGGATAGCAGGAGAAGCTTAAGCTTTGCTTTGCGCCCTAGTTAATACATTGACAGATTCAGAGACAATATCATCACTTTCATTTAACAAGTTAACAGGTGATCCTGCTACCTCGCTTTCGAGAGCATTATCATCTGTTCCTACCTCCTCTGGAACAGAATGGTAGATGGGTTTTTCTGAATTTACAGGAAGAGGAGCTGAAAAACTTACGTCCCTTGTTGGTATTGAAAGGTCCTCCTCTGAAGGAAAAACGGTACCTTTTACATTACCGATAAGTACTGAACAGGATGTGATGGGGGCGAGTACGGCTTCGGACCACCCTGTGAACCATTTAGACCTAATGTAACAACGGATGGTTGGAAAAGTGTCCGTACGGCTCAAGTAGTCTGAAAGAATAGTGGAGGCATGAGTGGGTTTAAGATTTGGGAACAGTTTATCGGAAATGACGATACACGTGCATCCTGTGTCTCTTAATATTGTGGATACATTAATACCATTAACTGTTTCCGAACAGAAGGGTGCTTGTTCATTACAGTCTTTGATACATCTACCAACTTTTTGGACTTTCTTAGAAGGGCAATCAGGGCGTTTATGCCCTTTCATACCACATAAGTGGATAAATGATGTTTGTTTACCTTCTACTTGAGGTTCAGTCTTCTTCACATTCAGTGATTTTTTTCCCCTTAGGGATCGATCCCTTTAGGTCCTTATAGGAATTATGAGCTTCCGCATACAAGTCAGCGGCCTCAGCAACTTCCGCAGCCTTAATCAGATTACGTTCTCTAATGAAGGTTCGTATCTGGTGGGGCAGAGCCGTCAGGAACTGGTCGGCAACCATGAAATCTCGAAGAGATTCATAATCGTGATCAATTCCTGCGCTCTCTATCCAAAAATCAAACAAACGAAAGAGTAATCTGTAACTGCTGGAAGTTCTGACCGTGTTGTAATGTGGCATACCTGAAATCTTTCCTATAAGAGTTTGTGGTTTTCTGGTAAGCCTTAAGAATTGCCTTCTTCAACAAAGTATAGTCACAAATGATATCATGAGATAAAGTTGCATAAATGTTCAAAGCTGTCCCTGAAAATAACATGCCCAACCTAGTAGCCCAAGAATCACATGGCCATTCACAGAGGGTAGCTGTATTTTCAAATCTAATAATATAAGACGTTATGTCTTCCCCCTCTGTGAAGGGAGGTAAATTTGGTGTGGGTATATAGGAACTAGCGGCATGTTCCACTACGCCCTCATTCAATTTCTGCTGTGTCAAAGCTATTTTTTTATTCTCCAAGTCCAGGCGAGCTCTTTCTATTTCACGATCTTTCTCTCTCTCCATTAATTCATTTTCTCTAGCTCGCTCTTCACGTTCTCTAGCTTGTTCCTCACGTACTTTAGCTCTCTCCTCACGATCAAGTCTATCACGTTTTTTTTTTATCTTCCCTCTCTTTTTCTAATTGTTCTCGCTCAATTTTCTCTCTCTCCTTTTTCTCTTTTCGCTCAAATTTCTCTCTCCTTTTTATCTTCTCACTCAATTTTCTCTCTCCTTTTTCTCTTCTCGCTCAATTTTCTCTCTCTCCTTTTTCTCTTCTCGCTCAATTTCTAACTGTCTCTCTTGTCTTTCTCGTTCCCTTTCTAACTGTCTTTCTCTTTCAATTTCGTTTTTTCTTTCTTGAATCTTAGTGACTATGAAATATTCTAAGTTTTCACCGTCATACCTAGCTTAGTGCCTAGCTTAGTACCTAGCTTAGTACCTAGCTTAGCACCTGCGTTCATCCAAAACTGATATTCCTCCATTCTTACTAGGAAAAAATTAAACAGATATCAAAGAAAACGGAGGGTTCAATCCCTGCTCCGCTAAAACTGTAAATAAACCGGAGGGTTCAATCCCTGCTTCGATTAAACAGTATAAATGTGACCGGAGGGTTCTATGCCAGTCTCCGGCCAAACCAGTAAGGAGAATGGGATCACTTGACCATCCAATCTTCCTACTACAATCAAGAGTGTCCTATGACAGTTCCCTTGATATAATAAACAAGAACTCAATGAAGAAAATTTATCACCAGAAAATCTCGGGTCCCTAGAGCCTATTCCTAAAATAATCTTCAAGCTCCAAACCAAGGTGGCAGAATTAACTAGTATATCCTGCCTTGACTTGACTAGCATAAAAAATAGAGACTATGACAATCACCAAATCTTTTAAATACCTGTACTGTAGTCCTACTATGGAGAATGAGTACATATGGATGGTGGCAACCGTCTGTGGGGTGGATGTAACATGGCATCGATGGTGGTGGAGTTCCAATAAAGTATCCAGGTATCGCCGGCTCTAGTCCGAGTTGCTTCCAATCGTGTTCGAGTTGGAGTTGGATCTTGTTTGAGTTGGAGTCGGATCCTGGCAAGGTCGCCACTTGTGAAAGGTTGCAGTAACTCCTTCTTAGGAAAATTGTAAGAATAGAAAAAGACAACAATAACAATGAAAATAAGCACTTTATTTATATAGAAAGTTTATGAAAATAATAAATACTTAAACATGAATATCAATAACCAATCTTAAAGAAAATGAAAAATAAAAATGGATAAATAATAATTAACATCAAAGCAGCTACTATATACAGATGTTCGTTGGTATATGAACGTGTTGATGTTCTTGACACAAGCTCTGAAGTTTTCCTGGTTTGAACTCCTTGCTTCTGTTGTCGGATCGACGGAGGTTTCCACCGCCACTCAGCTGTCAGATGTTTACAAATCAAATCCCTGTTGAAAACCGATATCAATGGACTCAGGTGTTGTCAACTTATTAGTAATGTGAAGTGGTTTGCGTTCAAGTGGAACCATAGTTGAAAGTTATAAAATGTCTTCTCTCAGCAATAATGCAGTCCCTCCTTCTAACATCCTCGACGTTGTGCCAGATGGCCCGAGCTGGTACATACGGCTGGAAAAATGATAAAGACAAAATTACTCACCACTCTCATAGTAGGCATAAAGCCTTTAAAAGAAATGGTGAGACTGAAACAAATTACTTTACAATAAGACAAGGCAGGTCAGAGCAGAATTAAGTTTCTAAAATCACGAGTGAAGCTCTTAACATAAAAGAAGACAGAAGCAGCTGTAAAGACTTACAGTAATGTTGGGAGTGGCCAGACAAGTGACAAGTCCCGTGGTTGGAGCCTCGCACTTCACCTCTCACCGGGTGGAAAGAGGGGGGGAAGGAATAGCAGGAGCAAGACACTCACCCTACCTTAATGAGCAGACTACCACAACTATCACCATACAGATATTCACACTTTCATTACTCCTATCTATGGACTTTTCCCTCACAAGATTAATAAATTAGATAGGCAGGAACGGCGCCTCGTGAATCCATGATGAGTATCATTAATCAAATTATGGTTATCTAGATGGCTTCTAATACTATCAGCTATAATTGACTCTAGTAATTTGCCTACAATTGAGGTCAGGCTTATTGGGCGGTAATTTGACGGTAGTGACTTGTCCCCTGCTTTAAAAATAGGAATTACATTAGCCATCTTCCACATATCAGACACTACATCTGTTTGAAGAGATAAATTAAAAATGTTAGATAATGGTTCACAGAGTTCCATTTTCCATTCCTTAAGAACCCTTGCTAAAAGCTCATCAGGACCCGGTGATTTATTTTGTTTCAGTCAGTCTAGTTGTTTCATAACCATTTCGCTAGTGACAAGGTCCTGGATGCTCTAGAAGACAAACAGAATGCAGATGTTATATACACAGACTTTGCAAAAGCCTTTGACAAGTGTGACCATAGTGTAATAGCACACAAAATGCGTGATAAAGGAATAACAGGAAAAGTTGGTAGATGGATCTATAATTTCCTAACAAGTAGAACACAAAGAGTAGTAGTCAACAGAGTAAAGTCTGAGGCAGATACTGTGAAAAGCTTTGTTCCACAAGGCACAGTACTCGCTCCCATCCTGTTCCTCATCCTCATATCGGACATATACAGGGATATAAGCCACAGTGCCGTGTCTTCCTTTGCAGATGACACCCGAATCTGTATGACAGTGTCCACCATTGAAGACACTGCAAGACTCCAAGCAGACATAAACCAAATCTTTAAATGGGCTGCAGAAAACAATATGAAGTTCAATGATGAGAAATTTCAATTACTCCGATACGGAAAACATAAGGAAATTAATATCACATCGGAGTACAAAACTAATTCCAACCACACAATAGAGCGAAAAACTAATGTCAAAGACCTGGGAGTGATCATGTCAGAGGATCTCACCTTCAAGGACCATAACACCGTAGCAATCACATCTGCTAGAAAAATAACAGGATGGATAATGAGAACCTTCAAAACCAGGGATGCCAAGCCCATGTTGACACTTTACAGATCGCTTGTTCTATCTAGGCTGGAATATTGCTGCACACTAACTGCACCTTTCAAGGCGAGTGAAATTGCTGACCTTGAAAATGTGCAGAGAATCTTCATGGCACACATAACTGCGATAAACCACCTCAATTACTGGGAACGCTTGAAGTTCCTAAACCTGTACTCTCTAGAACGCAGGCGGGAGAGATACATTATTATATACACGTGGAAAATTCTCGAGGGATTAGAACCAAACTTGCACACGAGAATCACTTCCTACAAAAGCAAAGGACTCGGCAGGCGATGTAACATCCCCCCAATGAAAAGCAGGGGTGCCACTAGCACGTTGAGGGACAACACAATAAGTGTCAGGGGCCCAAGATTGTTCAACTGCCTCCCAGCATACATCAGAGGGATTACCAACAAACCTCTGGCTGTCTTCAAGCAGGCACTGGACAGGCACCTAAAGTCGGTACCTGACCAGCCAGGCTGTGGTTCGTACATTGGACTGCGTGTGGCCAGCAGTAACAGCCTGGTTGATCAGGCTCTGGTCCAACATGAGGCCTGGTCACAGACCGGGCTGCAGGGGCGTTGACCCCTGGAATTCTCTCCAGGTAAACTCCAGATATTACATAATTTATCTTCTTGAGGGCCACTGTAAAAATTAATTACTGGGATATTATTAGTGTCTTCCTGTGTGAAAACTGAGAGAAAATAATTATTAAAAATAGAGCACATATCATTCTCCTTGTCAGTAAGATGCCCAGAGTTATTTTTAAGGGGACCTATCTTATCTCTAACTTTTGTTCTATAAACCTGGAAAAACCTTTTTGGGTTAGTTTTTGAATCCCTAGCAACTTTAATTTCATAGTCCCGTTAGCTTTTCTTATCCCCTTTTTAACGTCCCTCTTAATGTCAGTATACTGATTTATAAGATGACCCTCACCTCTTTTTATATGCCTATAAATTCCTTTCTTCTGCCCTAAAATATATTTGAGCCTATTATTCATCCATTTTGGGTCATTTCTACTTGATCTAATTTCTTTATAAGGGATAAATGTTCTTTGGGCAGCCTGTATAGTGTTAAGAAAGCTGTCATATTGATAGCTCTCTTCGTTACCCCAGTCCACAGTTGATAAGTGTTCTCTAAGCCCATTATAATCTGCTAAGTGAAAATCTGGGACCGTTACTGAATTATACCTACTATCATACATCCATTCAATGTTAAAGGTAATTTACTTGTGGTCACTTGTGCCGAGTTCCTCTGTAATTTCTAAATTATTAACAAGGGATTCCTTGTTTGCCAGAACCAAGTCAAGTAGGTTATTTCCGCTTGTAGGTTTTGTCACAAACTGCTTCAAAAAACAATCCTGAACTACTTCTAAAAAGTCGTTAGATTCTAAATTCTCTGTCAAGAAATTCCAATCAATCTGACTAAAGTAAAGTCCACTAGAATTACTACGTTATCGTGCCTTGTGGCCTTAACAGTTTCCTCCCAGAGTAGTCTCCCTTGTTCCCTATCTAAGTTTGGAGGACGGTATATCACGCCTAAAATCAATTTTTCACACCCCTCTGAAAATTCTATCCAGACAGACTATGTATGTGTTATTTCAGACTTTTTACCCGTTTTTATGCAACAATTTAAATGATCACAGACATAGAGTGCCACCCCACTACCCTTGCCGATACTTATGTCTACTTGGAACAATTTAAAACCCTGAATGTGACATTCGGCAGGCATGTTCCGATTTTTCAAATTAAACCATGTCTCAGTTATTGCAAAAACATTAATATTACCCATACTTGCAACTAATCTCAACTCGTCTATCTTATTCCTAGCACTACGACTATTAGTATACTATACATTTAAAGACCCTCCTTTCTCTTTACCCTTCCTGCTCATTTCTGCTTTTCCACTATACCTATTACAGTCCTTGTCACATAGTGCCACTGGCTTTCCAATATCCACCTTATTCTGCCTATTACTAGTTCCCCTAGAATTCATAATATTACTACACTGGGACTTCACTGTTTTTCTCCCATAACCCATACCACTGCAGTTGCCAGTGCCCCCACCCCAAACCTGGATAAGTGAACCCCATCCCTGGCATACATGTTATTTCTGCCATAGAAGAGGTCCCAGTTGTCAATGAATGTTATTGCATTTTCCTTACAGTATTTGTCCAGCCAGCAGTTGACACCAATTGCCCGGGACAACCATTCATTTCCAACTCATCTCCTTGGCAAAATACCACATATGACAGGGTTCCCACCCTTCTTCTTAATTATGTCTATTCCTGACCTATACCTGCTAGTCAGGTCCTCACTCCTACGTCTGCCAACATCGTTGCCTCCAGCACAGAGACAGATAATAGGATTGCTCCCATTACCTCTCATGATGTCATCCAGATGGCTAACAATATCCTCCATCCCAGCCCCAGGAAAGCAAACCCTCTGTCCCCTATATCTATCTTTCAAGCAGAAGGCCCTATCCATGTACCTAATCTGACTATCCCCAACAAGAACAATGTTCTTACCTTCCTTGGTGTCGTTCATCGTTATGTTCCCAGTAGTTGACTCACATTTATCGGATAGCATGGAGAATTGGTTCAATGTTTCTAAAACAGTTTCCTGGATCTTCGTTGATTCTATCTCTCCATCCGTCCTCTTGATCCTTAATTTTGTCCCATTCATTCCAGCCACTGTCCAGGTTCCTTTCTTGGCTTGAGGATTCTCAGCAGGAAGGATTACTACGAATCCTCTTGTTTTCCTCAGTCAGTCGCTGTATCTCAAGCTTAGCTACCCTCAGTTCTTCCTTCAGCTGCTGGTAGAGTAGCTCAAGAGAAGACATCTTGTTTAGATTCACAGAGAGCACACAAGACACGTCTTCACAGAGAGATTGGATAAGTATATGACAGTGTTCCATTCTTAAGTTCTTATGTGGGATAGCGATGAAGAAGTTTCTTGGCAATAGGGTCAGCTATGTTGTAGAAGCCGTTGTTTTGGTTGAAGTTGTTGGATATGCAGATATGTGATGATTCCAGGATTCTTCGGTATTGAGTGTTGTCTTCTCTGGCGATGAGTCTTGCGTTTCTGTAGTTGATTAAATGGTTGTGTGAATTTCGGTGTTGAACACAGGCATTCCTCAATACCGAAGAATCCTGGAATCATCACTTATCTGTATATCCAACAACTTCAACCAGAACAACAGCTTCTACAACATAGCTGAACCTATTGCCAAGAAACTTCTTCATCGCTATCCCACATAAGAAGTTAAGAATGGAACACTGTCATATACTTATCCAATCTTTTTTTTTTTTTTTTTTTATTGAAAACACAAGTGTAACATATACATAACTCTTAAATACAAGAGAAAATATACAATAAAGTGATAACTTAAGTCTAAGCAATATTCCCAAATACTGGGTACAAGACATACAT
Source organism: Cherax destructor (assembly GCA_009830355.1). NCBI lineage: Eukaryota > Metazoa > Arthropoda > Malacostraca > Decapoda > Parastacidae > Cherax > Cherax destructor. Next base: position 10,292 of record WNWK01020294.1, on the reverse strand, counting down.
CGTACAAACAATATAAATGTAACAATTCAACACAACCACACACACTACTAAAACAAAGCCCCTTTACAGACCACACCTCTGCCATACCAACTCACCGCACACACTCCTTACAAAAAATCCTAACTATTGATGCCACATGCCCAACATATCCACATCCTCCAGTGATACCACACAATACATTACAACAACGAGAAGAGCAACGACTATAAACACACAACCACAACTCGTATAAACCATTTATAAATTACATCATACATTACAATACGTGAAATCAGTGTCTACTATCAGAAATACAGCAACATCACGAAACACATAATTCAACAGCAGACACATCACGCCGTTGCCACACCTGCTCGCCATTGCTGAAGACTAACCACTGAGCAGAGATACAATGCACTCTACACAAACCTACACCACAGAGTGTACACCCCTATCACACTATATACATAATGTTTCACCCGGGATGGAAAAATTCTAGTGAAGAAAACAAGTGTAGGTCAGTTGTATACTATCACAAATGAGAATGAACTATCAAGATTCCTTAGGGATGCAAATATTACAGAGACTGTCTAAACACAATGTCCAAAACCAAACCCCTACGTATAGTGTAGTGTATGTTTTGCCCATCTACCTCATTTAAGTATTTGTCTATCCTTTGATGAATATTTTTGACAAATAGTTTTATTTTTATTTTTAAATACATACAGTTTTTACTTGTGCCCATTTTTCAACCCACATTCCTATATATTTTTATCAGCTTAATTGCTTAGAATTTATAATTACTTTTGATCACCTTAATTGCTAAAAATTGTATTTACCTTTTATCCTTTTCTCCAACCTCATTTCTATATATTATTGATCACCTTAACTGCCTAAAATTTTATTTCAAGCTATTTTTTTACTATTAATAAATTTTACTTTTGTACACTTTAGCACTTTTTTCTCCTATAATAGTTAACTTTCATTTTCTTTATATTGCCTTTAATAAATTCTATAATCACAACTAGTGCAATACTGAATCTTAATATTTGTTCCATTATAACTTAATATTAATCATAGTAATTTTCCAACCAGTTCTATTAGCTAGTTAAATAATAAATCAATTACATTGTAAAGATATATCCTAAATCTCTGTGACTTTTGTTCAAAAGTGTGTTAATCCAATAGCTAGTAAAATCAATTCATCAGATATCATATCTTTAAGTTTAGCATTATTCATTGTTGTTAAGTCTTTTTAGAATCACTCATATATAAACATTTGTTTAATTAATTAACTAACTCAGGTGCTATAGTTTTAGATTCTTTTTAGCTGTAAATTGACTACCTTAGCTCATTTATTCATTTTTGTAAACATATCCAACATACTAACTCACGTGCCAAGAACTCCTTTTGCATTGTCCTATTCTTAAGTCTACTTGCATTGTTCTATTTTTATGTTTAATTATAGAATCACACTAAATCTTATGATTCCAAACATTGATAGTGATACCAACCTTTTATTAAATGACTTACATGAACCTAACAACAACTGTCATTACTACACAGCAGAACAGGCTAAAACACTACTCAAAGCCAACAATAACATAACTATCTTTAACTACAATGTCAGATCTTTAAGCAAACATTTTGATGACCTCACTGCATTATTAAACTCACTACAGGCCAGAATGTCCATCATTGCTCTCACTGAAACCTGGCTAAAGCCTCATACTACAAATATCTATGCCATTCCTGGTTACACAGCCATACACAATTGTAGGCCAGACCAACAAGGAGGTGGCACAGCTATGTTATACTCAGACCAGCTTGAATGTATCAACAATGCACGAAAATTTGGAATTCATTACTTGTCATTGCCAAAGAAACCCTGCCTGTACCCCAATTCAAAACGATGCTAAAAAAAACACCTTCTCACCTAAACCTAAATGCTCAATATCAAACATTCCCAACAAAGTAGAATAATCACTTAAATGTAAAAACCTGATTAATCACTTAAATGTAAAAACCTGATTAATCACTTAAATGTAAAAACCTGATTAATCCCTTAAATGTAAAAACCTGATTTATCACTTAAATGTAAAAACCTGTTATGAAAAATACATACTAAGCTGTTTCTATAACATTTACATTATAATGACCACGTAAACTGTAACTGCAATGCAATTAATTGTTTTAAATTGTTATCTCACTCAATTAGTTGCATTGCTACAATTAATAAATTATTATGTTCAACTTATATTCAAACTTTATAACTTAGATACACAATTATACTTATTTTATAAATTATCAACCATAATTTTTTACCATGTAGTCTACTATTAAATAGTCCTAAGAATGCCCGCAATGCACAGCATATTAGGGGCTTTTGGCATGTACATCTCATTTATACCTATGTATCATGTCTACCTAACTATGTATCATTGTACCATGTCTAAATAAACTATTATTATTATTATTATTATTATTATTATTATTAATATTATTATTATTATTATTATTATTATTATTATTATTATTATTATTAATGAGAACCCCAACGGGTCTCGAGACCAACACGGCCATGTCTCAAAAAGACACAAGTGTGACATCAATACAAAACCACACATCAAAACCCCAAACAGGACAAAAAATATGCCCTTCCTCACATTACATGCATACTAACACATACAACAAAACAGGGATACCCCCTCCCCTAAGCTAACCAACCTCGATCCCTCACGCACAATCACACGAGCCCCAGCAATCACAGTCATTGTCTCACAATACCCCATCCCCCGGGAGACCAGCCCGTCGGATACCTCTGATGCTCACAAAGACCACAAGACCCCCATGTTGAAATCCCTGTAACCCACAGGAAAATCCCTCACCCACCTCCCCCCATACAGGTCCCTATTTCGGCACTTCATTCTATAAAAGCCTGCGGCCAGTGTCATCCATCGTTCATGAACCCCATTATCCCTCATAGCCCATGAAATGAAAACAAAATCTGCTATCATATATGCCACTGCTCTTTGAACCTCCACCCCCACTCCTCCCACATCCAAACTGAGTGCCCTCAAAACCGACAATCCACCCCCCATCCCCCAACCATTCCCTCATTACACCTAAATGCTCACAAAAATATACACTATGAAACGCAGTTTCATCCTTCCCACAAGGTTGACATACCCCATCCACCCTAAAGCCTCTATTATGTTAAACCACCCCCGATGGTAAGATCCCATGAAGAAACCAGTAAAATACCTCCTGCACACATGGACAAACCCGCAATCTCCTTAACCTCCCCCAAATAGCCTTCCAAGCATACAGAGGGTACACCCCTTCCACCCCTGCCACCTCCCGAGACCGCACTGCCTTCTCAATAGTCCTGACCCTCATATGTGATGGATCCCTAACAAAAAGTATGACCCTTAACATGTCCTCCCTCCCACCCCAAGTCCACCAAAACCCCCCTGTGGTTCGAAAAAAACATCCAACACACACACCCTCCTCACTTCCGCTCTCCTAGTCACATATAACCGGTCCAGCCGAGCAGCATATCCCCTCCTCACGAACGTGTGTTCTACTTCCCATGCAGCACCCCTATCCCCCACATCCACCAACCCCACACCATTTAACAGATCCCCAGCAAAATTGAACAATACCCCGCCCCCCTCGGTTCCATGTCCCTGCGATGTGTCACACAGTTCCAATCACCACCCACCACCGCAATCGCAGATAGCAATCGTAGGTGATAAACTAACACATCCCTCACAAAATCATTCTTTACCCTGCCATCCGCCTCTGCTGGTCCATAAATACACACAAAGGACACCCTATCCCTCCCCCATGATCCATCCACCCATATTACCCACCCCTCCTCACTGTGATGAACAACAAACGGGCTAGTCTCCCTTATTAATATAGCCACACCCCCTTTCAATCTCAAGGAGTGTGCAGCATAAACAGTGTATCCTTCAATCAGTAACTGACATCCATGCTTGTGGTTATGTTCCTGCACAAAAACCACGTCTATACTATACCTCACCAAATACTCACGAAACCATTCACACTTCATCTTATCACATAAACCATTAATATTCACAGTAAAGCACTGGAAACCGACAGAGGGGGTTTTCCTTTAGGCCCTGGCACTTGCCAATCCCTTTTCCCCTGAGCATCACCACGGTCACCCCCAGAGTCTCGGAACCACCTTTCATGGGTCTCTGTCCTTGGGACTACCAACATCACCCCTCGCTACGTCTGCCCACATCTTTTTGCCCGGACGTTGCGCTGGTGTTAGCACATCGTCCGTATCATATTGGGCTGCTCTCTTCCGTGACACACGTTTCTCCTCCATACCCACCTCCTGGAGGCCATCGATGTGCACCTCTGCCTCCACTTGATGCAGCCGCCCTTCGGCCATGGCACTAGCCACAGGGCGTCCAACCACCTCAGTGGCCCTGTCCCCCGCTGACTCCAAGTTAGCTGCAGTTCCTTCCATACACACCTGACCTGGGGTGCACAACAGGTCCTGCAACACCGTAGCAAACGCATCCTCCGCCACCCTCTCATCAGCTTGTGACACTCCTCCCACGTCTCCAGGGTCCTGGTCAGATGGTTCCGTAACCCCTGGTAAGGTCGCACAGCCATCCTCTAATGATTCCGACCTCTCCACCTCAGCACTCCAACTCGCACTTAACATAGGGTTGTCCATCCCATGCTCCTCCTCACGATGCACTGAAGACTCCCGTTGATGTCCAACATCCTTTGGGCCCATCCGTCTACCACACTGCACAGCCATATGGTCATAGGCCCCACACAACCTACAGGTACGACGTTGCCCAGTGTAGTTAACCATCACTTGAGTTCTGAAGTCATCCAACTGTATGTAGGATGGGATAGGATGGCGTAACATCATTTTTAACATAAACGTTCCCTCCAGCAGACCTTGAAACATTCCTTTCCGACCACCTTCCTACCGTTGCAGTATGTACAGTTCTATATCTTTCACTGCCGAGTTCACGTCCACAGGGACCTCCTGAAACCTGGTGATGACCCTCTCATATACATCGGCATTGCGAAGCTTAACGAATATCCTATATGCACCATTTAAAGCCATGCCACACAAATCGTCATTCTCCAATCCGTAGGTGTCTCATACAATGGCAGGCAGTAGAACAGGAGAGTTCTGGCCCGACACAGCCCCACGAATCATCTGAATACACACTGTGTTAACTCGGTAATGACCCAACTGCACCATGTTGTGAAAACAACAATGTCACAATGCGACGGTAGAGGCAGGCTGGTCGCACATCCGCTCGACTCCAAGGTTGAGCGATGAATGAATCTCTTTTTTTAAAGCTACCCAAGGTTTAAGACTACATCACCCTACTCTGAAGATTGTCACATGCAGCATTCTCCACCTGACCCAGCATTCTCCACCTGACTAAGTCCTATAAATACTCATGTATCTTTTATCCAGGTAGATGTGTTTGTGACTCGATAAAGCCCACTGCATGGGCGAAACGTTGTCAATAAAGGATCACATTATACTGCTTATGTGTTTATTTTTCCATGATTGGTAAGGTTACAACAGATGGTGCACCCAGCATGATTGGTAAGGAAGCAGGTTTTGTAAATCTGTTCGCAAAAGATGTTGGTCATCCACTGATAGGCTTTCATTGCATCATACACAGAGGCTTTATGTGCAAAAGCTGGTCTAACAGAACTTCAAGAATGATGCAAACAGTCACCAAGATTGAGAGGTTCAGATACTTTCCAAACCTAAAGAGATACATCAATGATCTCCCAAAGAATGACAAAAATAGACAGCCAATGTCTGCAAACACTATTTTTAACCATTATTGAGTCAACTGTTGAGCAGTTCTCTACAAGATTTGCTAAGTTCACAGAACTTGAAGAGACTGCAAAATTCATTAAGTTTCCAGACAGTATAAAACTGGATGAACTAAATTTGCAGATGTTTTATGGATAGATATGGATTATTTTGAAATGCAGTTGATTGAATTTGAAAGTAGCTCAATTGGGAGACAGAAATTTGTTGACCTTAGAGCTAACTTAGAAAATATTGAAAAGGAGCGATTAGAGACGGGAGTAACAGAGAGAAATGCGGAAAACGAGGTGTTAAGAACTTGGAATACTATTCAACAAAATTTTGTCTGTCTGAAGAACCTTGCAACAACATTACTATCCGTTTTTTTCATTATACTTATTCTTGTGAATCATTGTTTTCAGTGATGAACTTTGTTAAGTCTGGTAATAGGAGCAGCCTTACTGATGAAACTAGAAGCGCATGCATATCTCTCAAGGTTACAAAATATAATCCTGATATACATTATCTGTTTACCTGGAGAGAGTTCCGGGGGTCAGCGCCTCCGTGGCCCGGTCTGTGACCAGGCCTCGGTGGATCAGGCTGTTACTGCTGGACCACACGCAATCCAACGTATGAACCACAGCCCGGCTGGTCAGGTACCGACTTTAGGTGCCTGTCCAGTGTCTGCTTGAAGACAGCCAGGGGTCTATTGGTAATCCTCCTTATGTATGCTGGGAGGAAGTTGAACAGTCTTGGGACCCTGACACTTATAGTGTTGTCTCTTAACGTGCTAGTGGCACCCCTGCTTTTCATTGGTGGGATGTTGCATCGTCTGCCGAGTCTTTCGCTTTTGCAGGGAGTGATTTTCGTGTGCAAGTTTGGTACTAATCCTTCTAGGATTTTCCAAGGGTATATAATCATGTAGCTCTCCCGCCTGCATTGTAGGGAGTACAGGTTGAGGAACTTCAAGCGTTCCCAGTAATTGAGGTGGTTTATCGCAGTTATGCGTGCTGTGAAGGTTCTCTGTACATTTTCTAGGTCAGCAATTTCACCTGCCTTGAAAGATGCTGTTAGTGTGCAGCAAGATAGAACAAGCGACCTGAAGGGTGTCATCATGGGCTTCGCGTCCTTGGTTTTGAAAGTTCTCATTATCCATCCAGTCATTTTTCTAGCAGATGTGATTGTTACAATCATATGGTCCTTGAAGGTGAGATCCCCTGACAAGATCACTCGCTCTATTGTGTGGTTGGAATTTGTTTAACACTCTAATGAAATTTTAATTTCTTCATGTTTTCTATATCAGAGTAATTGAAATTTCTCATCATTGAACTTCATATTGTTTTCTGCAGCCCATTTAAAGATTTGGTTGATGTCCGCCTGGAGCCTTGCAGTGTCTTCAATGGAGGACACTGTCATGCTGATTCGGGTGTCATCTGCATAGGAAGACACGGCACTGTGGCTTATATCCCTGTCTATTTCCGATATGAGGTTTAGGAACAAGATGGGAGCAAGTACTGTGCCTTGTGGAACAGAGCTTTTCACCGTAGCCGCCTCAGACTACTCTGTTGGCTACTACTCTTTGTGTTCTATTTGTTAGGAAATTATAGATCCATCTACGAACTTTTCCTGTTATTCCTTTATCACGCATTTTGTGTGCTATAACACCATGGTCACACTTGTCTAAGGCTTTTGCAAAGACTGTGTATATTACATCTGCATTCTGTTTGTCTTCTAGAGCATCGAGGACCTTGTCGTATTGGTCCAGTAATTGGGACAGACAGGAGCAACCTTCTCTAAACCCATGCTGCCCTGGGTTGTGTAATTGATGGGTATCTAGATGAGTAGCGAGATCTTGCTTCTTAGAACCCTTTCAAAGATTTTTATGATATGGGATGTTAGCGCTATTGGTCTATAGTTCTTTGTTATTGCTTTATTGTCCCCTTTGTGGAGAGGGGCTATGTCTGTTGTTTTTAGTAACAGTGCAAGATAACTCCTTCCATGGATTTGATGTTAAGAATATTATTGACCCAGAAATAGCTAAACTCCTTATGATCCAGAACCAAACAATCACCACACTTACCCAGGAAATGCAGGAGCTTAAAACCTCCAACGCACAGTACCTCATCAAGATCACAACTCTGGAAGACAAACTAAGCACTCTAGAACAACTAAGCAACACCCACACCCAGTCCGTGAACACCATCAACACTCTAAAAGACCAAGTCACCCAACTGAATAAGAACATCATAGAAGAAAGATCACGAGTGGAGCTATAACTTACTGATGTCATCAACAACTTCCAAGACCATAATGACCAACAACAGCTAAGTGACGCTGTTGTAGTTAATAGCAAACATCTCCCACCTACAGTTACCCAAGAGACATGCATGGAGGCCACCCTACAACTTTTCAAGGACCACCTTAGCCTAAACAGATTGCAAACTGATGGGCTACCAAGCAGGGAAAAAAACAGTGTTATTAAAATTCAATACCAGCTTGCAAAGAAATAACCTACTAAAAACATCCATAGCTATGAAATCAGATGTATATGTCAATGAATGCCTTACCAAAACAAGACAAAACCTCCTTTATCGACTAAGAAAATTACGCATGCCCAAAAAATCCATCAGTGCTTTATGAGGGATGGTAAAATCGCAGTTAGGAAACAGCCCACTGGGAAGAGGTACTTCATCTCTACAGAATATGAACTAAAAACATTCCTGAGTGAGGCTGGGTTAACAGAAATGTAGTTTATACCCACCGTCCACGATTAGTGTTATGAATCATCCTGTAACATTTATATACTACCATAAATTTTGTTCCCTAAAAATTCTAATACCCCCTTACTACTTTTGAATTTTCATTTTTGTATTCAATTACCATTCTACCTCATAGTCTTAATTTTAAATTTCACTTTATATTCATTCTACCTCATAGTCTTAATTTGTATTTAAAACTACAAATCTTCTTTATTAATATTATTACTTCTACTTTACCATATTTTTACAACTTACCACATCATTGCCCCCAAATTCTATCTTAACCTGTTATTGCCCTACCTTATTTTAGACTTTATTGCCCAACCTTATCTTATACTTTTATTTTTATTAACCTATTATTGCCAAATATTCAAGCTTTATTGCCAAATTTTATTTTAAAATTATTATTGCCCTATATTTTATTTTATACTACATTGCCCAATCTTATTTTATACTTTTATTTTTATTAACCTAATATTGCCAAATATCCAAGCTTTCATATTCAGCTACAACTCTACCTCATAGTCTAATTTTTTTACCTGGAGTTTACCTGGAGAGAATTTCAGGGGTCAACGCCCCCGCGGCCCGGTCCGTGACCAGGCCTCATGTTGGACCAGAGCCTGATCAACCAGGCTGTTACTGCGGGCCGCACGCAGTCCAACGTACGAACCACATCCTGGCTGGTCAGGTACCGACTTTAGGTGCCTGTCCAGTGGCTGCTTGAAGACAGCCAGGGGTTTGTTGGTAATCCCCCTGATGTATGCTGGGAGGCAGTTGAACAATCTTGGGCCCCTGACACTTATTGTATTGTCCCTCAACGTGCTAGTGGCACCCCTGCTCTTCAATCATTTCAAATCATTTCTCAATCATTTCAAATACTTTATTATATATTTGTACTTTACCACATCATTGCCCTATCTTAATCAATATTACTTAATCAATATTACCGGTGGCCTGGTGGCTTGAGCTCTCGCTTCACACACGGAGGGCCCGGGTTCGATTCCCGGCGGGTGGAAACATTTCGACGTGTTTCCTTACACCTGTTGTCATGTTCACCTAGCAGCAAATAGGTACCTGGGTTATTAGTCGACTGGTGTGGGTCGCATCATGGGGGACAAGATTAAGGACCCCAATGGAAATAAGACAGACAGTACTCGATGACGCACTGACTTTCTTGGGTTATCCTGGGTGGCTAGCCCTCCGGGGTTAAAAATCCGAAGAAATCTTATCTTATCTTATCTTATGACCTCCTTGATTCCCTAAAGACAACCTTCACATCTATTGTTCTTACTGAAACCTGGCTTAAGCAGGATACAATAGATATCTACTCGCTACCAGGATAAATATTAGACGGTCACCTCCCATGGAGATTATTTGGTTGTAAGTGGCGGTGAAGCCCAGACAGATAGTCTCATAATTCCCCACATCTGCCCATTGATCCTTCCTGAACCGGATGTGATTAGTTGGCGGCAGAGGCGGCAGCAAGTTTGTTGCTCCTGTATATTTCGTCCATCAGAGGTTCCTAGCAACGCTGTGATGGCCTAGCAAGGACCCACATAACACTAAGATGCGTGGACACCCAGAATGATATAACTCAACTGCAGAAATCACCCAAAATACGCTATACAACCTACTGAAGACTTGTGTTACCGCCATCTACCCCGCTGCCAGACAAAAGGAAAATTTCAACATCTGCACACTATCCAGTATCCACATTT
>WNWK01020293.1:0-36143 GCA_009830355.1 Cherax destructor | reverse complement strand
TTTTTCTATTCTACTTACTTCTCATTCATATTCTCGACCCTCAGCATGAATGGTAGTGCAAATGCGGCATGGAACACATGCCACACCCACTCCTTCATGCTGGTAAACCAGCGATACAGAATAGCAACCTCGTTGGACAAAAGAGATGGGTGGTCAGAAAACCACTGCAAGGCATACCCTCTTCGACCACCACTTCCTGGAATCAACAGGCAGCCTCCAGAGGTACACTCATCACCCACAGGACATCTAAAGCCACCCTCTAGGACTCCACAGGAGGATAAGCACATCCTAGATGATCCAGATTCTACAGCAAACATCACCACCAATGACCTTAATGATATGATACAGGAAACAACAGCCTTTCCCCAATATATTAGCTAGAATTTCAGAGGGAGGATCCCAAAGGCCAAAAGTAGGAAAGGAAACAGAGGGAAGGGGATGGGAAGAATGGAGAGAGTGTGAGTAATTGAGTTTGGATGGAGGAAGAACAAAGGTCCAAATCCACAAACCAAAAGCCTTTTCGCCACTGCAAGGAGCCCCACCCTTCCTTGAAGAGGTAAATGTGTTGAGATACTTGAGAGTGGACTTGTCAGCAGATGCGTCTAAGAAATACGAGGTGAACCATAGAACTGACGAAGGGAAAAATGTGAGTGGTGCATTAAAGTATCTGTGGAGACAAAGATTGTTATCCATGGAAGCATAAAAAGTGAATAATAATATAGTGATACCAACTCTCATATATGGGTGTGAATCATGAATGGTGAATGTTACAGCAAGGAAGATGTTAGAGGAAATGTTGTCTGAGGGCAATGTATGGTGTAAATATTATGAAGAGAATTCATAGCTTGAAGATTAGGTGTGGGATTACTAAAGCATTTAGAGGGCTGAGGAGGGTTTGTTGAGGTGGTTTGATGACTTGGAGGGTTTATAAATCTGTAGTGGAGGAATGGTGGAGTCGGGGTAGGAGCTTGGACTTCCAGGAAGAGTGTTAGAGCAGGTTAAATAGAAGTGAATGGAAGCAAGTGGTTTTTATGACTTGATATGCTGTTGGAGTGTGAGCAAGGTAATATTTATGATGAGATTCAGGGGAAACAGTTAGATGGACTAGAGTCTTGCAGGTAGGATGTACAGTGCCTGCACTCTGAAGGAGGGGTGTACCTGGAGAGGGTTTCAGGGGTCAACTCCCCCATGGCTGGGTCTGTGACCAGGCCTCATGGTGAATCAGGGCCTGATCAACCAGGCTGTGGGGATACAGTCAACCCTCCATTTTTGTGTATCTCTGTTTTCGTGTGTTTCCGTTTTCGTGCAGTTTTTTCGGGGAAATTTTCCCTCCGTTTTCGTGCTTGGTATGGAACCTGTCCACTAGTGCCCCGCACATACAAAGGCCGCAAGACCGCCATCCACACACCTCCCACGCACATTGCCACACAGTGTAGCATTGTTTATGCTTGAGTGAACATCATCCCAGGAGTTCATACAAAACATTTATTAACAATTCATTGTTTTGGGCCCTTGATTATTTTGTGTGACTACTAATTAAGCTACCATGGGCCCAAAGAAAGCTCCTCGTGCCAGTTCTTTGGTAAAGAAAGTGAGGAACACCATAGAACTGAAGAAAGAAATAGAAAAATATGATAGTGGTGTATGTATTGCCGAGCTCTCCAGGATATACAAGAAGGCCCCAACAACCATCGGTTCCATTGTGGCTAAGAGAATTATTATTATTATTATAATCAAATAGAAGTGGCTAAGAGAAAAGAAATCACTGAAGCTAATGTTGTGAAAGGGGTGAATACAATAACGAAACAGAGATCACAAACAATGGAAAATATGGAGAAATTGTTGTTGATGTGGATAAATGAAAAACTGCTAGCGGGTGACAGTGTTGTGCAGTCATTAATTTGTGAAAAAGCAAGGCAGTTGCATACCGATCTTGTCAAGAAAATGCCTGGAACCAGTGATGATGTTGATGAATTTAAGGCCAGCAAAGGCTGGTTCGAAAAATTCAAGAGAAGTGGCATACACAGTGTTGTAAGGCATGGTGAGGGTGCCAGTTCAGATAAACAAGGGGCTGAAAATTTTGTGCAAGAGTTTAAAGAATATGTAAAGGCTGAAAATTTCAAACCCCAACAAGTGTTTAATTGTGACGAAACAGGCCTCTTTTGAAAGAAAATGCCGAGGACCTACATCACGCAGGAGGAAAAGGCAATGCCAGGACACAAGCCTATGAAAGACAGGCTAATTCTCATGTTGTGTGGTAATGCTAGTGGGGATTTCAAAGTGAAGCCTTTACTGGTGTATCACTCTGAAACTCCCAGAGTGTTCAAGAAATACAGTGTTGACAAGAGTAAATTGTGTGATGTGGAAGTCTAACCCTAAGGCATGGGTCACTAGGGAAATTTTCCTGGAATGGTTTAATCAAGTGTTTGGCCCCAGTGTGAAGAAATATCTATTGGACAATAAATTGGGGCTCAAGTGCCTCCTGGTAATGGACAATGCTCCTGCTCATCCTCGAGACTTGGAAGACCAATTGTCTAAGGATTTCAAATTTGTAACAGTGAAGTTCTTGCCTCCTAACACCACTCCTCTCATCCAGCCCATGGACCAGCAGGTCATTGCAAACTTCAAAAAACTGTACACCAAAGCTTTGATGTGACCAATGACACTGCATTGACCCTAAAAGAGTTCTGGAAGGATGACTTCGATATCTTCCATTGCATAGGCCTTATAGATAAATCTTGGCTGGGAGTGACTTCCAGGATGACGAACTCTGCTTGGAGAAAGTTGTGGCCAGATTGTGTCCAAGAGAGGGATTTTGAAGAATTTGGGGCTGACCCTGAGGAGCCTATGGAAGTTGTGGAAAGTATTGTGGCATTGGGGAATTGCATGGGGTTGGATGTGAGTAGCCAGGGTGTGGAAGAGTTGGTGGAGAACCACAATGAACATCTAACCACTGAGGAGCTGCAAGAGCTTGAGCTGCAACAACATCAAAGCAGATCTGAGGAAATTGCTTCAATGAAGGAGGAAGAGAGATGTAAGGTGCCTTCTTCAAAGATTAAGGACATTTGTTCAAAGTGGAGTGAGGTGCTTTCATTTGGGGAGGAAAATCACCCTGACAAAGATGTTGCAATCTGTCTCATTAACATGTTCAATGACAATATCTTTTCCCATTTTAGGGACATTTTAAAGAGATGCCAGACACAGAGCTCTATGGACAGATATTTAATGCAACAGGTGTGCAGTGACTAACAAGCTGGTCCTAGTGGGATTAAAACAAACAAACAAACAAACAAAAACAAACAAATTTTATTTCATTGCAGATTACATGGGTATGGGAAATTACAATGTAAATTGAGTGCAAGGAGAGCCACTGACATGCCATGGCATTAGGGGCAGCTTATTCTAGTCCTTAAAAACTATGTACTTAATATTAGAGAAATTTATTGAGTTTATTCTAGTTAAAAATTATTTTCAAAATTACAATATGATGAAATTTTACTGTTTAAATTATTATATAATGATATTAGATCTTAGATTATTACAGGTGTTAAGATTCTTGAATGATAATATGGAATTGAGATTATCTTAAGGAAAATAACATTGAGCATTTTTGACATTAACTTATAATATGAGTAGGGGGTAACATAATAGTAACATATTATTAAAAATTGAGATTATCGTATAGGAAAGTAACAATGAGCATTTTCAAAGTAGTTTATAGCATGATCATTTAGGTTTGGGTGAGTAGGTGGTTTTGAGTTGAGTCTTAAATTGATTTTCAGACAAGATTATCTTAATATTTACTGGTAATGAATTCCAGATTCTGGGGCCCTTTATGTGCATAGAATTTTTACATAGGTTGATATGAACACGGGGTATATCAAAAAGTGATCTGTGTCGTGTGTTGTGGTCATGGGTCCTATTAAAGTTGGTGAGGAGAGTTTTGAGCAGAGGGTTTATATTAGAGTGTAAAGTTTTATATATGTAGTAGGCACAAGAGTAAGTATGAATGTTCTTTACGGTGAGTAGTTTGAGACTTTTGAATATTGGTGGAGTATGCTGTCTAGAGTGGGAATTTGTTATCATTCTGACTGCGGCCTTTTGTTGTGTTATGAGTGGTCTAAGGTGATTTAACGTTGTTGATCCCCATGCACAGATTCCATAGGTGAGATACGGGTAGATAAGTGAATGATATAGTGCAAGGAGAGCTGATTGAGGTACATAATAGCGTATCTTTGATAATATGCCTACTGTCTTCGAGATTTTCTTGGAAATTTGTTGTATATGTGTTTGGAATTTAAGGCTACTGTCAAGGTGGATTCCTAGGAATTTTCCCTCTGTGAGTCTTGTGATGGGTGTACCATTAAGTGTTATGTTAAGTGGAACATTTGTGGCTTTGCTTCCAAACTGTATGAAGTAGGTCTTGTCAGTATTGAGAGTAAGCTTGTTAGTCGTCATCCATGTTGATATTTTCTGTAATTCGGCATTAACAGTGTTGGCCAGTATAACTGGATTTGGGTGAGAGAAGACATATGTTGTGTCATCTGCAAATAAAATGGGTTTGAGTAGTTGTGATGCATTCGGTAGGTCATTTATGTAAATGAGGAATAGGAGTGGCCCCAGGACACTTCCTTGAGGACTCCGACTGTAATTGGTTGTGTGGAAGAGTTCGCTCCATTTGTGTACACGTATTGGCTTCTGTTGGTGAGGTATGATTTTAGGTAGTTGAGTGGGTGCCCCTTATACCATAGTGTGCTAATTTTGTGAGCAGTAAATCATGGTCGACTGTATCAAAAGCTTTGCGGAGATCAATGAAGATTCCCAGTGGGACTTCTTTTTCTCCAAGTGCTGTATATATTAACTCCAACATGTGCGTAATAGCATCGTTTGTGCTCTTGTTTGTCCTGAATCCAAATTGACAGGGGTTGAGTACATTGTGTGAGACGAGGTAGGAATAGATTTGTCTATGAATTAATTTTTCGAAGATTTTAGAAAGCAATGGTAAATTAGAAATTGGTCTATAATTATTCAGGTCTGTTTGATCACCTCCTTTGTGGATCGGGGTGACCCTAGCTATTTTGAGAATTGATGGAAAGGTAGAGGCTTCAATGGATTTATTGAATAGTGTTGCTATGATTGGTGACAGTACCTGTGAAGCTTTTTTGTACATAAAAGTTGGTAGGCTGTTTATGTCTCCTGCCTTGTTTTTAAGGGTGTTGATTATGAGCGAGAAAGACAAAGAAGGGAAGTGACCCCAGATGAGGACTTGGTATCTGGAGTCCTTATGGAGGGGGATTCCCCTTCCAAAAATTAGGGTCTCTTCCCTCTCCCCTCCTCCCTCTCTTCCATCCAGCAACATCAGTCTTCAATAAAGGTAAGTGTCACATTGAGTTCATTCATTTGTGCATGTAAATCTATCTTCAAGGCCCCAAATTTTTTTTTTTCAAACTTCCGGGTTTCTGGAATGGATTAATTGAATTTCCATTATTTCTTATGGGAAAAATGGTTTCAGTTTTCGTCGATTTCAGTTTTAGTCAATCCCTCAGGAACGGATTAAGCACAAAAATGGAGGGTTAACTGTACTTTGTTGTTTACAGCTGTAGTAACAGCACTTGTTTGTCAAGATAGTGATGGAGTAAGTGATGGCAGAAGAGTTTTTTCTTTTTCAGGTCAGGTTACCTGGGTGGGAGAGAGCCGGTGTGTTCAAATAATAATAATTCATAATATTAACCCTTTGACTGTTTCGGTCGTATATATACGTCTTACGAGCCACTGTTTCGGAAGTACAGTGGTATCTCGGTTAGCGATGGCATCATATACGGATAAAATCGGTTAGCGATACATTTTTACGTCAAAATATTGACTCAGTTTACGATGATCCGGTCGGTTTACGATATTCGTCCCGAACGCGTCCGCATGGCCCAGCTTTGCGGGCACTCCAGGGAGCGTCAGTCTGCTATTGTTTACAAGCGAGAACGATCACCACCCACTCCACCCACGCATTCATACCAGTATATTGTCATTATTCCACTGTTTTTAGTGCTTGCAACTGCTAAATAAGCTACCATGGGTCCAAAGAAAGCTCCTAGTGCCAGCCCTGTGGTAAAGAGGCTCAAAAATACAGTAGAACTGAAGAAGGAGATAATAGAAAAATATGAAAGTGGAGTGTGTATCACTGAGCTGGCCAGGCTGTATGGTAAAGCCTATTCTACCATCGCTACCATTGTGGCCAAGGGAAATACATGTAAAATCAAGGAAGCTGTTGTTGCAAAAGGTGCATATGTGATCACAAAACAGAGATCGCAAGTGCTGGAAGATGTGGAAAATTTGTTGTTGGTGTGGATCAACGAGAAACAGTTAGCAGGAGATAGTGTTTCGCAGGCAATAATATGTGAAAAAGCAAGGCAGTTGCATGATGATCTCGTCAAGAAAATGCCTGGAATGAGTGCTGAAGTGAGCGAATTTAAAGCCAGCAGAGGCTGGTTTCAAAGATTTAAGAATCGAAGTGGCATACATAGTGTTGTGAGGCATGGTGACGCAGCCAGTTATGACAAAAGTGCAGCTGAAAAATATGTGCAGGAATTCCAGGGGTACATAGAGGCTGAACAATTCCAACCCCAACAAGTGTTCAATTGTGACGAAACAGGCCTGTTTTGGAAGAAAATGCCAAACAGGACCTACATTACAAAGGAGGAAAAGGCACAGCCAGGACATAAGCCTATGAAAGACAGGCTAACTCTCATGATGTGTGCTAATGCCAGTGGTGACTGCAAAGTGAAGCCTTTACTGGTGTATCATTCTGAAAATCCCCGAGTGTTTGGCAGATGCGGTATCACCAAGTCTAATTTGTGTGTGATGTGGAAGTCTAACAAAAAGGCATGGGTCACAAAGGACATTTTCTTAGATTGGTGCAATGAAGTGTTTGGCCCCAGTGTGAAGAAATATCTCGAGGAAAATAATTTGCCATATAAGTTCCTCCTGATAATGGACAATGCTCCTTGTCATCCTTCAAACTTGGTAGAGAAAATTGTGGAGGACTTTAAGTTCATCACAGTGAAGTTCTTGCCCCCTAATACCACTCCTCTCCTCCAGCCCATGGACCAGCAGGTCATTTGCAACTTTAAAAAACTCTACACCAAAGCAATGTTTCAAAAGTGGTTTGATGTGACCACAGACATAAATATAACCCTAAGAGACTTTTGGAAAAATCATTTCCATATCCTGCATTGTGTACACCTTATAGGTAAGGCTTGGGAGGCAGTGACTACCAGGACTTTGAACTCTGCCTGGAGAAAATTGTGGCCAGACTGTGTCCTAGAGAGGGATTTTGAAGGTTTTGGGGCTGAGCCTCAGAACCCTGAGCCTGAGCCTGCTGTGGAAGAAATTGTGGAACTGGGCAAGTCCATGGGGTTGGAGGTGAGTGGTGAGGATGTGGAAGAGTTGGTGGAGGAGCACAATGAAGAGCTAACCACTGAAGATCTGTAAGAGCTTCAACAGCAACAGCAACAACAGACCACAGGTCAGAACAATGGTTCAGAGGAGGAGGTGGAACAGAGATGGAAGTAGGTGCCTTCTTCAAGGATTAGGGAGATCTGTGCCAAATGGACTGATGTGCAAGGCTTTATGGATGAATATCACCCTAACCATGCTGTTGCAGGTCGTGCTGGCAACCTGTACAATGACAATGTGGTGTCCCATTTCAGGGATGTTTTAAAGAATCGCCAGACACAGAGCTCCCTGGACAGATTTTTTGTTAGAGAGGGGTCCAGTGACTCTCAACCTGGTCCTAGTGGCATTAAAAGAAAAAGGCCAGTAACCCCAGTGTTAATGGGGTTAATGGAAGGGGATTCCCCTTCCAAACACTAGCATTACTACTCTATCCTTTCCCTTCCTCCCATCTTCCACACATCAACAACTCTTCAATAAATGTAAGTGACATGTTACTATATATTTACATGTATTTCTTTATTGTTCATAAAATTGTGTATACAGTGGACCCCCTGAGTTTCGTAAAAACTTCATTCCAGAAGCCTGCTCAAGTGCCATTACCGAACGAATTTACTCCCTTAAGAAAAAATGTCAAGTAGGTTAGTCCATTTCAGACCCCCAAAAATACACTTACAAAAGCACTTACAATATTATACTTACATAATTGTACGATTTCCGGGGTTTACGAAACTCGGGGGTCCACTGTAATTTAATGTCAAAAAGTTCTAAAAAATATTTTATTTTACTACTTTTGGAAGTCTGGAACGGATTAATTTTATTTCCATTATTTCTTATGGGGAAAATTGAATCGGATAACGATGAAATCGGTTACAGATACGCCCTCTGTGATGGATTAATATCGCTAACCGAGGTACCACTGTATATACAGTATACGTACTCACAAATTCTAGTGGCTTCAAATCAAGCGGGAGAAAGCTGGTAGGCCCACATATGAGAGAATGGGTCTGTGTGGTCAGTATGCGCAGTATAAAAATAATCCTGCAGCACGCAGTGCATAATGAGAGAGAAAAAACTCCGACCGTGTTTTTGGATTAAAACGCCGTCTTTGAGGTGTATTTTCGTATAGTATTTATGGTTGTACTCTTTTTTATGGTCTCATTTGATAGAATGGAAAACATACTACAGAAATATAGATGATTTTGATTAGTTTCATGATGAAAACGACCTTGAAATTGAGCTCAAAGTAGGGGAAATGTTCGATTTTTGCAAATGTTCAAGAGTAAACAAATCACGCCATGCGTCCAATACACATCAATTGGTGAGTCTAATATTCTTTCACAAGTGCACTGATATTATTTATACCATTTTTACAATAATGCAATAGTCTGCATAATGGTAAATCTTCTATTTTTTTGTGTGAATAAAAAATCAAAATAGAAAGCAAGTGTAATATAAGAGGGGCCTATAGACGTGACTAATGACCAGATAACATCTTATTTTAGTGCCAGGAATGTCTGCATTGTTTATTCTGGACCCTATTTTGAAATTGACAACTTTTTTATTTTGCATGAAATTGGCCAAATTGCCAATTTCTGACCACTTTATTGGGCAGTTGAAATCGGTAAATTGGTGGTTTCTTGTACTCAATCGATAGAACAAATGGAGTTCTAAAGAAATAGCTATGAGTTTGGTCGACTGGAACAATGGAATTGGCCGGAAATAGGGCTCAAATTCGGCGAAATTGCTGATGCGTATATATCGCTGAGATCACCGACTTCGCAAGAGCGTAATTCCGTACGTTTTCCATCAAATTTCATACTTTTGGTGTCATTACCATCAGGAAAAGATTCTCTATCATTTCAAAAGAAAAAATAATTTTTTTTTTTTTTAATTTTGCGACAACAGGAGAGCACTCAGGAATAGGGGTTGCGACAGTCAAAGGGTTAATAATAAAGAATATAGAGGTAAATTAAGAAACAAAGCACTATAATTTACATAATAATTTTTAATACATTAAAATTCTACATTAAAATAAGTACATAGAGGAATGTATTAACCCTTTCAGGGTCCGTGCCGTAGTTCTACGGCTTTGAGTTCTGGGTCCAAACCGTAGTTCTACGTCATGAGCTCAGCTCACTCAGATAAGCTTTGAGTGGTAAATTTGGGCCTAGATATGAGAGAATACATCTATGTGGTAAGTGTGCACCACATAAAAGAAATCCTGCAGCACACAGTGCATAATGAGAAAAAAAACTGAAACTGTAATTTTTGATTAAAACAGCGACTTTGCAGCGTTTTTTCGCATACGTTTTATAGTTGTATTTGCGATTTCTTGGTCTCATTTGATAGAATGGAAGATATATTACAGATATAGAGATGATTTTGATTGGTTTTAGTAGTGGAAATGGCTTGAAACTGAGCTCAAAGTAGCGGAAATGTTAAATTTTTGCCGATGTTCAAGAGTAAACAAATGACCTCACACGTCTAATACGCGCCAGCTGGTGGGTCTAATATACGTTCACAAATGTGGTGATATTATTTGTACAATTATTACAATATTGCATAACTGTAAATCTTTCATTTTTTTGGTTTGAATAAAAATTCATTATGTGAATAAAAAATCAAAATGGAATTCATTTGTAAAGACTGAAAACGTAACTAATGAACAGAGGAAATGTTAGTTTAGTGCCAGGAATGCCTGCATTGTTTATTCTGCACCCTATTTTGAAATTGGAATATTTTGAACTTTGAGTTAAATTGACTAAATTACCAATTTCCAATCACTTTATTTTGTAATTGAAACAGGTGACTGGGCGATTTCTTGTGCTCAATCGATAGAATAGAAGTAATACTAGTGAAATAGCTAAGAATTCGGTCGAATGGAATAATGTAATTGGCCTAAAATGGGAGCCAAAGTCGGCAAAATCACCGATGCGTAAATATCGCTGACACATCAAAATTCGCGAGAGCATAATTTCGTCAATTTTCAATCAAATTTCGTACTTTTTGTTTTATTACCTTCAGAAAAAAAATTCTCTACCATTTCATAAGAAAAAATAAGTTTTTTTTTTTTAAATTCTTGGACCACTAGTGGCATACCCCTTCCAAAAATGGCCTTGGACCCTGAAAGGGTTAAAGTTAAATAAGGTGAGATCACATTAATAAGATACATGGGTGGAAAATGTCAACTTTCTCACCATTAAATAGTCCAAGTACATCACCTTAACATATAAATTGACAATAACATTGTTGGCAAGAGCAAACTTAAAAAATTCCTTCAACAATAAAAAGTATGGGTGGAGAAAGTGATATTTGTAAGCATAAAATTCAGCATGTAAATCATCACCTTAACATATAAACAATACCAGTGTCTGCAAGATGTAACTTAAAATCTTCCTGATACCACAACAAAAAAGTGTGAGTGGAAAAAGTCAAAATTGTAGACATAAAATACACCAAGTACATCACTTGAGCAGTAAAATAAATTGTCATTACCATTGTCTACAAGACAAAACTTAACTTGTTGCAAACCTTCATAAAATGATTTGTGGAGAATATATTAGCTTCCTGGTGAAAATAATAACAGCCTGTCTGATCAAACATTCATCCAAGAAGCCAGAATTATTTCATTTTTGAGGAAACACTAAACCTGTAAAGGTCATACAATGCCTAGGAAATGGGACTCATTCTGCTTTGATACTAAAACAAAAAAATAATGTAACTCAAAAATATAGTTTACCTCATGATTAATTATTATATTCAAGAGCAAGTGCTAAATCAGTATGGGTCATACAGCCCCTGGAAAATATGAGGGGGTGGAGGGTATTCATAAGAACATAAGAAAGAAGGAACACTGCAGCAGGCCTACTGGCCCATGCGAGGCAGGTCCAAGTCTCCAACAGGCTTAAGCCAATGCCCCGACCCAGCCAGGTCAGGTTACATTCACTTAAGAAAGGAGCACTGCATCTGACCTAGTAGCACAAGCTAGTCAGGACTAACTCACACCCAACCGCACCCACTCATATAATTATCTAGCCGACCACCTGGAGCTACCGTCTAAAGGTAGTCAGGTCACTACCACTTAAGGAATTAGTATGGCAACTGACCTGGTAGTACAAGCTAGTCAGGTCCAAACTCACACCCACCCACACCCACTCATGTATTTATCTAACCTATTTTTAAAACTACACAACGTCTTAGCATCTATGACGGTACTCGGGAGTTTGTTCCACTCATCCACAACTCTATTACCAAACCAGTGCTTTCCTATATCCTTCCTGAATCTGAACTTTTCCAACTTGAAACCATTGCTGTGAGTCCTGTCTTGGCTGGATATTTTCAGCACGCTATTTACATCCCCTTTATTTATTCCTGTTTTCCATTTATACACCTCAATCATATCCCCCCTATTTTTACACCTTTCTAGAGAGTGCAGATTCCGGGCCCTCAGTCTATCCTCATAGGGAAGATTTCTGATACATGGGATCAACTTTGTCATCCTCCTCTGTACGTTTTCCAGTGCATTTATATCCATTCTGTAATACGGTGACCAAAACTGTGCAGCATAATCTAAATGAGGCCTAACCAAAGATATATAGAGTTGAAGAACAACCTGAGGACTTCTATTATTTATACTTCTTAATATGAAGCCAAGGATTCTGTTAGCTTTATTGCGAACACTTATGCACTGTTGTCTTGGCTTCAGATTACTACTAACCATAACTCCTAAATCCATATCATACCTGATCCAAGGAAGGTTTGGGATAACTCTAACTCCTTGGATTAAGAGCATATTACCAGCATCAAGGCAATCATTCTTAAAAGGAATTTTCTAATGAATGAACTCTCATGTGTCGTATTAGATGAGATCTCCGTGAAAAGTCTTTTAGACATTCAGAACACTGATATGGTTTTTCTTGTGTATGAACTCTCATGTGTTGTATTAGGGATGATCTCTGTGAAAAGTCTTTTAGACATTCAGAACACTGATATGGTTTTTCTTGTGTATGAACTCTCATGTGTTGTATTAGGGATGATCTCTGTGAAAAGTCTTTTAGACATTCAGAACACTGATATGGTTTTTCTTGTGATGAACTCTTGTGTGTATTAGGGATGATCTCTGTGAAAAGTCTTTTAGACATTCAGAACACTGATATGGTTTTTCTTGTGAATGAACTCTCATGTGTCGTATTAGGGATGATCTCTGTGAAAAGTCTTTTAGACATTCAGAACACTGATATGGTTTTTCTTGTGAATGAACTCTCATGTGTTCTATTAGGTATGATCTCCGTGAAAAGTCTTTTAGACATTCAGAACACTGATATGGTTTTTCTTGTGAATGAACTCTCATGTGTTGTATTAGGTATGATCTATTTGAAAAGTCTTTTAGACATTCAGAACACTGATATGTTTTTTCTTGTGAATGAACTCTCATGTGTTGTATTAGATTTAATCTCCGTGAAAAGTCTTTTAGACATTCAGAACACTGATATGTTTTTTCTTGTGAATGGACTCTCATGTGTCGTATTAGGGATGATCTCCCCGAAAAGTCTTTTAGACATTCAGAACACTGATATGGTTTTTCTTGTGAATGAACTCTCATGTGTAGTATTAGATGAGATCTCTGTGAAAAGTCTTTTAGACATTCAGAACACTGATATGGTTTTTCTTGTGAATGAACTCTCATGTGTCGTATCAGACTTGATCTCTGTGAAAAGTCTTTTAGACATTCAGAACACTGATATGTTTGTTTCCTTGAAGAAACTCTATTGTATTGCATCTTATTGTTTGTCATAAAAGTCATTTAAATCCTTAACACCTTCACTATTGTGACTCACAAAATTAAAAGTGCTGAGTGTGTCACAAATTTTCAAATGGTAAAGAATGTTTTTCTCAAGTTATGACAACACAAATGCAACATCTGATGGAAAACTAAGAGAATTATTCAGGCACAACTATATGCATCAGCAATTTGGCCTATTTTACATCATACTTTAACCTATTTCAATAATTAAGTTGATCCAGTTCCTAGCCAACATACCTACTGTTCTATCAATTATGCACAGGAAACCAACCATTCAATTATTTTAAGGTAATTTGACTAATTTACAAATTCAAAAAATTCTAATTTGAAAACAGAGTTGAAAATAAAGAGAGGGTAACTTCCCCAAGCAGCTGGATTTGTTAGACAGAAATTATTGGAGAAACCAGAAGTGAGAACTGTGCGGTGCCAAAGTGTGGAGATGAGCAAGAACATGAAGCCTCCATGTTGTCTCAGACTCTCTCTGTCTTCAGGTTGAAACACTGCCTCTGAAACACAAATATTAGAATAGTGATGGTTATGTTATGTTAGGTAGGTGACTTTTACTACCAGGTGAGGAGAGAGTAATGATCAGAATGAACTAGAGGTGGTGGACTGTATTATGATAACAGTTGAGTATAGATTAGTGATGATGCTGGATGAACATTAATAATACAGTAGGAGAACACATTATTAAAGATGCTGAAAAACACTGTAAACATTCCAGCCACTAAAACAACTTTGCCCCAGTTCAGTATGTCCCCTGTGGCTTCTCCTACATAATACCATAATTCTCTGAGTACCCCAATAATTGAAGCAGACCTACTGAAAAAATGTAAAAAACACGTAGGGGCCAAGGAGGATCCTACCTTTCTTTATGGAAACTGACTACAGTGGACCCTCGGTTTTCGTTCACCTTCAAACTCAAACAATTATGTAAGTGTATTTTTGTAAGTGCTTTTGTAAGTGTATTTTTGGGGGTCTGAAACGACTAATCTAATTTACATTTGTCCTTATGGGAACAAATTGGTTCGATAATGGCACTCGAACAGCATTCTGGAAAGAATTTTCAACGAAAACCGAGGGTCCACTGTATAATCAAATATTTCTGTTACTTTGACCTCTACTTCAAACTACTTCCACTTTGAAACCAACCAAAATCCTCTCCTTCTCATTAGTAAGTCTTCCATTCTATCAATTAACACCAAGAAACAACCAATAAAACCATACAAACAACCCTAGAAATTCACCACAAAGTTGCTATATTAAACCAAACACAAGGTCAATGGCTTACTTTCTCAGGTACACTGTGCACACTGTCCTGACACAGTCTCTCACCTCAGGTACACTGTGCACACTGTCCTGACTCACTTTCTCACTTCAGGTACACTGTGCACACTGTCCTGACACAGTCTCTCACCTCAGGTACCCTGTGCACACTGTCCTCACACAGTCTCACCTCAGGTACACTGTGCACACTGTCCTCACTCAGTCTCTCATCTCAGGTACACTGTGCACATTGTACTGACCCAGTCTCTCACCTCAGGTAACTGTGCACACTGTCCTGACACAGTCCTTCTCAGGTACACTGTGCACACTGTCCTGACTACTCTCACCTCAGGTACACTGTGCACACTGTCCTGACACACTATCTCACCTCAGATACACTGTGCACACTGTCCTGACTCACTCTCTACCTCAGGTACACTGTGCACACTGTCCTGACCAGTCTCTCACCTCAGGTGCACTGTGCACACTTCCTGACTCACTCTCTCACCTCAAGTACACTGTGCCCACTGTCCTGACTCATCTCTCCTCAGCGTGACACTGTCCTGACTCACTCTCTCACTCAGGCACTGTGCACACTGTCCTGACACACCTCCCCTCAGGTCACTGTGCACACTGTCCTGACTCACTCTCTCCACCTCAAGCCGTGCCCACTGTCCTGACTCAGCTCTCACCTCAGGTACACTGTGCACACTGTCCTGACTCATCTCTCACCTCAGGTCACTGTGCACACTGTCCTGACTCACTCTCTCACCTCAGGTCACTGTGCACACTATCCTGACTCTCTCTCCACCTCAGTACACTGTGCACACTGTCCTGACAGTGTCTCACTTCAGGTGCACTGTGCACACTATCTGACTCACTTCTCACCTCAGGTACACTGTGCACACTGTCCTGACTCATCTCTCACCTCAGGTACACTGTGCACCTGTCCTGACCAGTCTCTCACTCAGGTCACTGTGCACACTGTCCTGACACAGTCTCTCACCTCAGGTGCACTGTGCACACTGTCCTGACACAGTCTCTCACCTCAGGTGCACTGTGCACACTGTCCTGACACAGTCTCTCACCTCAGGTACACTGTGCACACAGTACTGACCCAGTCTCTCACCTCAGGTACACTGTGCACACTGTCCTGACTCACTCTCACCTGGTACACTGTGCACACTGTCCTGACTCCTCTCTCACCTCAGGTACACTGTGCACACTATCCTGACTCACTCTCTCACCTCAGGTACACTGTGCACATTGTCCTGACACACTCTCTCACCTCAGGTACACTATGCACACTGTCCTGACACAGTCTCTCACCTCAGGTACACTGTGCACATTGTACTGACCCAGTCTCTCACCTCAGATAAACTGTGCACACTCTCCTGACCAGTCCTACCCAGGTACACTGTGCACACTGTCCTGACCACTCTCTCCCTCAGGTACACTGTGCACACTGTCCTGACTCACTCTCTCACCTCAGGTACACTGTGCACACTGTACTAACAGTCCTACTCAGGTAACATGTGCACACTGTCCTGAACATCTCTCACCTCAGGTACACTGTGCACACTGTCCTGACTCACTCTCTCACCTCAGGTACACTGTGCACACTGTCCTGACTCACTCTCTCACCTCAGTACACTGTGCACACGTCCTGACACATCTCACCTCAGGTACACTGTGCACACTGTCCTGACTCACTCTCTACCTCAGGTACACTGTGCACTTGTCTGACACATCTCTCACCTCAGGTACACTGTGCACACTGTCCTAACAGCCCTACTCAGGTACACTGTGCCCCTGTCCTGACACTACTCTCAACTCAGGTACACTGTGCACTGTCCTGACTACAGTCTCTCACCTCAGGTACACTGTCACACTCATACTCTCTCACCTCAGGTACACTGTGCACACTGTCCTGACACATCTCTCACCTCAGGTGCACTGTGCACACTATCCTGACTCACTCTCTCACCTCTCAGGTACCGTGCACACTGTCTGACACAGTCTCTCACCTCAGGTACACTGCACACTGTCCTGCCCACTCTCTCACCTCAGGTCCTGTGCACACTGTCCTACAGTCTTCACCTCAGGTACACTGTGCACACTGTCCTGACACAGTCTCTCACTCAGGTCACTGTGCACACTGTCCTGACCACTTCACCTCAGGTACACTGTGCACATTGCTCTGACCCAGTCTTCACCTCAGGTAAACTGTGCACACTGTCCTGACACAGTCCTACTGCAGGTACACTGTGCACACTGTCATGACTCATCTCTCACCTCAGGTACACTGTGCACACTGTCCTGACACAGTCTCTCACCTCAGGTACACTGTGCACACTGTTCTGACACAGTCCCTTACTGCAGGTACACTGTTCACACTGTCCTGACACACTCTCACCTCACGTACACTGTGCACACTGTCCTGACTCACTCTCTCACCTCAGGTACACTGTGCACACTGTCCTGACTCATCTCTCACCTCAGGTACACTGTGCACACTAGTCTCCTCCGACTCACATGTCCTACTCTACTCAGGTCACTGTGCACACTATCCTGACTCACTCTCTCACCTCAGGTACACTGTGCACACTGTCCTGACAGTGTCTCACTTCAGGTGCACTGTGCACACTATCCTGACTCACTCTCTCACCTCAGGTACACTGTGCACACTGTCCTGACTCACTCTCTCACCTCAGGTACACTGTGCACACTGTCCTGACACAGTCTCTCACCTCAGGTGCACTGTGCACACTGTCCTGACACAGTCTCACCTCAGGTGCACTGTGCACACTGTCCTGACACAGTCTCTCACCTCAGGTCCACTGTGCACACTGACCTGACACAGTCTCTCACCTCAGGTACACTGTGCACACAGTACTGACCCAGTCTCTCACCTCAGGTACACTGTGCACACTGTCCTGACTCACTCTCTCACCTTAGGTACACTGTGCACACTGTCCTGACTCACTCTCTCACCTCAGGTACACTGTGCACACTATCCTGACTCACTCTCTCACCTCAGGTACACTGTGCACATTGTCCTGACACACTCTCTCACCTCAGGTACACTGTGCACACTGTCCTGACACAGTCTCTCACCTCAGGTACACTGTGCACATTGTACTGACCCAGTCTCTCACCTCAGATAAACTGTGCACATCTCCTGACACAGTCCCTTCACTCAGGTACACTGTGCACATGTCTGACCATCTCTCCCTCAGGTACACTGTGCACACTGTCCTGACACAGTCTCTACCTCAGGTACACTGCACTGTCTACACCTACTCAGGTACACTGTCACACTGTCCTGCATCTCTCACTCAGGTACACTGTGCACACTGTCCTGACTCACTCTCTCACCTCAGGTACACTGTGCACACTGTCCTGACTCACTCTCTCACCTCAGGTACACTGTGCACACTGTCCTGACACACTCTCTCACCTCAGGTACACTGTGCACACTGTCCTGACTCACTCTCTCACCTCAGGTACACTGTGCACATTGTCCTGACACACTCTCTCACCTCAGGTACACTATGCACACTGTCCAGACACAGACTCTCAACTCAGGTACACTGTGCATGCTGTCCTGACACAGTCTCTCACCTCAGGTACACTGTCCTGACTCACTCTCTCACCTCAGGTACACTGTGCACACTGTCCTAACACACTCTCTCACCTCAGGTGCACTGTGCACACTATCCTGACTCACTCTCTCACCTCAGGTACACTGTGCACACTGTTCTGACACAGTGTCTCACCTCAGGTACACTGTGCACAATGTCCTGACTCACTCTCTCACCTCAGGTACACTGTGCACACTGTCCTGACAGAGTCTTTCACCTCAGGTACACTGTGCACACTGTCCTGACACAGTCTCTCACATCAGGTGCACTGTGCACACTGTCCTGACACAGTCTCACCTCAGGTACACTGTGCACACTCTCCTCACTCAGTCTTTCACCTCAGGTACACTGTGCACACTGTCCTGACACAGTCCTCACATCAGGTGCACTGTGCACACTGTCCTGACACAGTCTCACCTCAGATACACTGTGCACACTGTACTGACCCAGTCTCTCACCTCAGGTACACTGTGCACACTGTCCTGACACAGTCTCTCACCTCAGGTACACTGTGCACACTGTTATGACACAGTCCCTTACTGCAGGTACACTGTGCACACTGTCCTGACACACTCTCTCACCTCAGGTACACTGTGCACACTATCCTGACTCACTCTCTCACCTCAGGTACACTGTGCACACTGTTCTGACACAGTGTCTCACCTTAGGTACACTGTGCACACTGTCCTGCCTCACTCTCTCACCTCAGGTACACTGTGCACACTGTCCTGACTCACTCTCTCACCTCAGGTACACTGTGCACACTGTCCTGACACAGTCTCTCACCTCAGGTACACTGTGCACATTGTACTGACCCAGTCTCTCACCTCAGGTAAACTGTGCACACTGTCCTGACACAGTCCCTTACTGCAGGTACACTGTGCACACTGTCATGACTCACTCTCTCACCTCAGGTACACTGTGCACACTGTCCTGACACAGTCTCTCACCTCAGGTACACTGTGCACACTGTTCTGACACAGTCCCTTACTGCAGGTACACTGTTCACACTGTCCTGACACACTCTCTCACCTCAGGTACACTGTGCACACTGTCCTGACTCACTTTCTCACCTCAGGTACACTGTCACACTGTCCTGACACAGTCTCTAAACTCAGGTACACTGTGCACACTGTCCTGACACAGTCTCTCACCTCAGGTACACTGTGCACACTGTTCTGACACAGTCTCTCACCTCAGGTACACTGTCCTGACTCACTCTCTCACCTCAGGTACACTGTGCACACTGTCCTGACACACACTCTCACCTCAGGTGCACTGTGCACACTATCCTGACTCACTCTCCCACCTCAGGTACACTGTGCACACTGTCCTGACAGTGTCTCACCTCATGTACACTGTGCACACTGTCCTGACTCAGTCTCTCACCTCATGTACACTGTGCACACTGTCCTGACTCACTCTCTCACCTCAGGTACACTGTGCACACTGTCCTGACTCACTCTCTCACCTCAGGTACAATGTGCACACTGTCCTGACTCACTCTCTCACCTCAGGTACACTGTGCACACTGTCCTGACTCAATCTCTCACCTCAGGAACACTGTGCACACTGTCCTGACTCACTCTCTCACCTCAGGTACACTGTGCACACTGTCCTAACACACACTTACCTCAGGTGCACTGTGCACACTATTCTGACTCACTCTCTCACCTCAGGTACACTGTGCCCACTGTCCTGACTCACTCTCTCACCTCAGGTACTTTGTGCACACTGTCCTGACTCACTCTCTCACCTCAGGTGCACTGTGCACACTATCCTGACTCACTCTCTCACCTCAGGTACACTGTGCACACTGTCCTGACTCACTCTCTACCTCAGGTACTTTGTGCACACTGTCCTGACTCACTCCTACCTCAGGGCACTGTGCACACTGTCCTGACTCACTCTCTCACCTCAGGTGCACTGTGCACACTGTCCTGACTCACTCTCTCACCTCAGGTGCACTGTGCACACTGTCCTGACTCAGTCTCTCACCTCAGGTACTTTGTGCACACTGTCCTGACTCACTCTCTCACCTCAGGTACTTTGTGCACACTGTCCTGACTCACTCTCTCACCTCAGGTACACTGTGCACACTGTCCTGACTCACTCTCTCACCTCAGGTACTTTGTGCACACTGTCCTGACTCACTCTCTCACCTCAGGTACTTTGTGCACACTGTTCTGACTCACTCTCTCACCTCAGGTGCACTGTGCACACTGTCCTGACTCACTCTCTCACCTCAGGTGCACTGTGCACACTGTCCTGACTCACTCTCTCACCTCAGGTGCACTGTGCACACTGTCCTGACTCAGTCTCTCACCTCAGGTACTTTGTGCACACTGTCCTGACTCAGTCTCTCACCTCAGGTACTTTGTGCACACTGTCCTGACTCACTCTCTCACCTCAGGTACTTTGTGCACATTGTCCTGACTCACTCTCTCACCTCAGGTACACTGTGCACACTGTCCTGACTCACTCTCTCACCTCAGGTACACTGTGCACACTGTCCTGACTCACTCTCTCACCTCAGGTACACTGTGCACACTGTCCTGACTCACTCTCTCACCTCAGGTACTTTGTGCACACTGTCCTGACTCACTCTCTCACCTCAGGTGCACTGTGCACACTGTCCTGACTCACTCTCTCACCTCAGGTGCACTGTGCACACTGTCCTGACTCACTCTCTCACCTCAGGTGCACTGTGCACACTGTCCTGACTCAGTCTCTCACCTCAGGTACTTTGTGCACACTGTCCTGACTCACTCTCTCACCTCAGGTACTTTGTGCACACTGTCCTGACTCACTCTCTCACCTCAGGTACACTGTGCACACTGTCCTGACTCACTCTCTCACCTCAGGTACTTTGTGCACACTGTCCTGACTCACTCTCCACCTCAGGTACTTTGTGCACACTGTCCTGACTCACTCTCTCACCTCAGGTGCACTGTGCACACTGTCCTGACTCACTCTCTCACCTCAGGTGCACTGTGCACACTGTCCTGACTCACTCTCTCACCTCAGGTGCACTGTGCACACTGTCCTGACTCAGTCTCTCACCTCAGTTACTTTGTGCACACTGTCCTGACTCAGTCTCTCACCTCAGGTACTTTGTGCACACTGTCCTGACTCACTCTCTCACCTCAGGTACTTTGTGCACATTGTCCTGACTCACTCTCTCACCTCAGGTACACTGTGCACACTGTCCTGACTCACTCTCTCACCTCAGGTACACTGTGCACACTGTCCTGACTCACTCTCTCACCTCAGGTACTTTGTGCACACTGTCCTGACTCACTCTCACCTCAGGTACACTGTGCACACTGTTCTGACCCAGGTGCCAGGATAATGTCAGATAGGTTTGCGTCTGTCAAGTTCTGTGGCACTCTCATAAAAGATTCATTTAGGTCTTCAACTTTCAGTCTGGTTAGTGGCTCGCTAAAAACTGAGTCATACTGGGAGTGTAGTAGCTCACTCATTTCCTTGCTGTCATCTTTGTAGGACCCAGATGACAGACATGTTTGTGTGAAACAGTGAAAACAAATAAAGCCAGGGTTCCCTGCAGCAGCACACGATCATCAAGTGTCACTCCACTGCTTACCCTGTCAGCAGTTTTAGTGACACTTATCATAACACCATACTTCAAGGAGTTTCATATATACAGTGGTACCCCGACTTAAGATATTAATCCGTCAGAGAGGGCATATTTTAAGGCGAAACAATCGTTAAACGAATCAATTTTCCCCATAAGAAATAATGGAAATAAATTTAATCCGTCCAAGACTTCCAAAAGTAGTTAAATAAAATATTTTTTAGAACTTTTTGACATTAAATAATACAAAATTTAATAAAGAATACCTAAATACACATGCAAATATTGTACAATAACATGTCACTTACATTTATTGAAGAGTTGTTGATGTGTGGAGGACGGGAGGAGGGGAGAAGGTGGAGTAGTATGCTAGTGTTTGGAAGGGGAATCTCCTTCCATTAACACTGCAGGTACCAAGTTCTTTTCTGGGGTTACTGGCCTTTTTCTTTGAATGCTACACTCCCTGCATGAATGCTACACTCCCTGCATGAATGCTACACTCCCTGCATGAATGCTACACTCCCTGCATGAATGCTACACTCCCTGCATGAATGCTACACTCCCTGCATGAATGCTACACTCCCTGATGAATGCTACCCCTGCTAATGCTACACTCCCTCATCCTGCTACACTCCCTGCATCCTTGCTACACTCCCTGCATCCTTGCTACACTCCCTGCATCCTTGCTACACTCCCTGCATGAATGCTACACTCCCTGCATAAATGCTTCACTCCCTGCACATTCTTTACCACAGGCTTAGCACTAGGATCTTTCCTTGGACCCATGGTAGCTTATTTAGCAGTTGCAAGCACTAAAAACAGTGGAATAATGACAATATACTGGTATGAATGCGTGGGTGTGGGTGGGTGGTCGCTCTCGCTTGTAAACAATAGCACTGACGCTCCCTGGAGTGCGCGCTCAGCTGGGCGCCAAGCGGACACGTCCGGTACGAATGTCGGTAGACGAAGCAAACATCGTAAGTCACAATCAAATTTCTTACGTTATAAATATCGGTTATCGAAAATAACGTAAGATGATAACATCGTAAGTCGGGGTACCACTGTACTCCAGTTTTATATATACTCCAGTGTGTCTAAAATATTGCAGGGACCTATAAATACTTTGTATATATTTCTAGACAATAGTAAATGACCAAGGCAGGTGAAAATGTTCACCTGTTGGTGTGACTGTGACTACAGTGGACCCCCGAGTAACGTAAAAACTTCATTCCAGAAGCCTGCTCAAGTGCCATTACGAACGAATTTACTCCCTTAAGAAATAATGTCAAGTAGGTTAGTCCATTTCAGACCCCCAAAAATACACTTATAAAAGCACTTACAATATTATACTTACATAATTGTACGATTTCCGGGGTGTTCGTAACTCGGGGGTCCACTGTATTTGACTACTATTTCAGTACCTAATATAGTGTCAGAACAAAGATTGGCTATGAAACCACAAGAACTATTATAAATTGTAATTATCAGAACATAAAAATTATATAAATAAAAATAAAAATGAGAAAAAAAGGTATATCGGCAACACTTCTGTAAGTGGCAGGACTCAATGTTGCTGTCAGGTGAGCATTCAGCACCAACTTCACGGGTTTATATCTTGGTAAGTACTGGACCTAAAAAAATATTTTATCCTATAATATTTATAAAAATGCACTCTTCAGTTAACCCTTAAACTGTCCACACATAGATATACGTTCACCTGCGTACTGCTCCGAATATTTTGAAAAAAATCATTTTTTTTTTAAATGAAACATTTTTATAAACAGGATAGGCTAAAAAAACAAATTTAGGGCCAGTACTTACCAAGATACAGTGGACCCCCGAGTTTCGTAAAACTTCACTCCTGAAGTCTGCTCAAGTGCCATTACGAACGAAATTTTCTCCCTTAAGGAAAAATGTCACGTAGGTTAGTCTATTTCAGACCCCCAAAAACACTTTTCCACAAGCACTTACAATATTATACTTACATAACTCACGAAATCGTAATGACACGATTGCAAACAAACCACATACCACGGGTGGGGTTCGAACCACGCGGTCAGAGAGTCTCAGAACTCTAGACCGTCGCGTAAGCCACTGGGCCAGCTAGCTTCAATAAGATTCATCCAACTAGGTATATTTCTACACCATAGGAAGGTTAGCATAGGCACCACTGTGTCCACAAATGCAAGTTTTTACAGACGAATCTCCAGCTAGCATGGCCGTGACGAACTCTAGCTCAAGTCCCCACCCGTGGTATGTGGTTTATACTATAAATGTACGATTTCCGGGGTTTACGAAACTCGGGGTCCACTGTATAAGCCCGCCAATTTGGTGCTGGATGCTCACCTGACGGCAACATCAAGTCCTGCCGCTTGCAGAAGTATTGCGGATATACTTTTTTCTAGTTTTCATTTTAATTTATATAATTTTTATGTTCTGATAATTACAATTTACAATAGTTCTTGTGATTTCATAGCCAATCTTTGTTCTAACACTAATATTATGTACTGAAATAGTACTCAAATAGTCACAATCACCAACAGGTGAACATTTTCACCTGCCTTGGTCATTACTATTGTCTATAAATATATACGAAGTATTTATAGGTCCCAGCAATGTTTTAGACATCCTGGAGTATATATGAAACTCCTTGAAGAATGGTGTTATGACAATTGCCAGATAACTACTGATAAGGCAGTGACATTGATGAATGAAGTGTGCAGGGACACTTGCTCTTTCACTCTGTATCTATCTATCTATCTATCTGTCTATCTGTCTGTCTGTCTGTGTCTGTCTGTCTGTCTGTCTATTTGTCTATCTATCTGTCTGTCTGTCTGTCTATTTGTCTATCTATCTGTCTGTCTGTCTATCTGTCTGTCTATCTGTATGTCTGTCTGTCTATCTGTCTGTCTATCTGAATATGTTTGTCTGTATCTGTCTGTCTCTCTGTCTGTGTCTGTCTAGCTCTGCTTATCTGTCTTACTGTCTGCCTGTGTGCCTGGAGTATATGAAACTCCTTGAAGAATGGTGTGTTGACAAGTGTCAGATAACTCTTGACAGCCCAGTGACATTTGATAAATGTCAGCAGTGCTGGAGGAACCCTCCCTTTTTCAATGTCTATCTGTCTGCCTGTCTGTCTATCTGTCTGTCTGTCTGTCTATCTATCTGTCTGTCTGTATCTGTCTGTCTGTTTGTCTAGCTCTGCTTATTTCGTCTAACTCTGCTTATCTGTCTTTCTGTCTGCCTGTGTGTGTGTCTTTCCGTCTGCTTGTCTCAGTCTCAGAGTGCGGCTCATAAGCCAACAGGTATTATACACGATGCAGAAGTGACGATGCGTATATTGCCAGTCATGCTTATTATGCCTTATATCTACAAGCATTGTATAGCACTTTGCCTGGAATTTTTGGGTTATCCTAGGTAATTTACACTATGTATAATAACTGTATTTATGTGTACATGTGAGAGAGAGAGAGATAAGACATATGATATGAAGACAAAGATATAGACAGACAAAGATATAGACAGACAAAGATATAGACAGACAAGATATAGACAAAGATATGACAGACAAAGATATAGACAGAGTTATAGACAGATAGAGAGACGCCAGAGACAGCCAAAGCCAGCCAGCCTGCCGAATACATAAGAACATAAGAAAGAAGGAACACTGCAGCAGGCCTACTGGCCCATGCAAGGCAGGTCCATGTCACCCCCCAGCTTAGACCAATGACTCACCTAGTCAGGTCACATCCTCTGAAGGAAGGAGCATGGCATGAGACCTAGTAGCACAAGCTAGTCAGGTCCAACTCACACCCACCCACAGCTACTCATG
The DNA here is from genome assembly GCA_009830355.1 of Cherax destructor. Lineage (NCBI taxonomy): Eukaryota > Metazoa > Arthropoda > Malacostraca > Decapoda > Parastacidae > Cherax > Cherax destructor. The sequence goes on along the minus strand of WNWK01020293.1, from coordinate 10,554 downwards.
TATTTATCTAACCTATTTTTACTTTCCTCTTATAAGGGGAGTGTTAATGCGACATGACATCAGTGAATCCCTGGTGTTTGCCACAGTATTTGCTCTAGCTGGCACTCAATTGAACTGGTGCTCCCACAAGGTACTAAGTGGTCCCAGATTTTTTTAATACTGCGCACACTGAGGGCGCAGATCCATTCTCTCATGTCTAGGCGACTCAGGCCTATCGCACTAAATTTGAAGGAATGAAAAATAAAACGTAGATATACGTTCGGGGCAGTACGCACGTGAACGTATATCTACGTGTGGACAGTTTAAGGGTTAAAAAAAAAACTATTTTTTTTTTTTCAAAATATTTTTAGCGCTATATAATACGACATGACATCAGTGAATCCTTGGTGTTTGCTGCGCTGTTTGCTCTAGCTGGCGCTCAATTGAACTGGTGCTCCCACAAAGTACTAAGTGGTCCCAGATTTTTTAAGACTGTGCACACCAAGTGTTAAGACCCATTCTATGCTGACCAGGCATCTCAGGCCAATCGTGCCATATTTGGAAGTAGGAAAAATAAAATGTAGATCTACATTTGGACAGTTAAGGGGTTAAGCAATTCAGTAACCTGTTTTCTTCTTCTCTACTATCTCCTATGCTCTTTCTCTATATCTGATCTTCTTCTGGGTTTTCTCAATGGTACATGCTTCATACATACCTTGTATGCTTCTGTATTCAGCTTCTCTAGGCACTGGTGAGGATTTAGGGTGCTCATGTCTGATTCCTAGGATATGTCTGATAGCTCTTGGTTTATTTTTCCCCAGTCAATTCAATGGTTGTTAAAATTAAACTTACTGAACATCCCGTCTCTAACATTAGTTCCTGGTCTGTGTCTGTTGAGCCAGGGTGCTTCCAGAGATATTTCCTGAGTGAGGCTGGGTTAACAGAATCAGAATAAAATGCAGTTTATACCCACAGTCCACAAATAGTGTTATGAATCATCCTGTAACATTTATATACTACCATAAATTTTGTTCCCTAAAAATTCAAATACTACCTCCTTACTACTTTTGAATTTTCACTTTTGTATTCAATTACCATTCTACCTCATAGTCTTAATTTTAAATTTCACTTGTATTCATTAACCATTCTACCTCATAGTCTTAATTTGTATTTAATAACTACAAAATCTCTTTAGTATTATTATTACTTTTACTGTACCATATACATATTTACAACTTACAACATCATTGCCCCCCAATTCTATCTATTACTATCTTAACCTGTTATTGTCCTACCTTATTTTATACTTTATTGCCCAACCTTATCTTATACTTTTATTTTTATTAACCTATTATTGCCAAATATTCAGCTTTCATATTCAGCTACAACTCTACCTCATAGTCTAATTTTTTTTATATCAATAAATCTTTCTTAATTATTTCTAATACTTTATTATATATTTGTAATTTACCACATCATTGCCCTATCTTAATCAATAATACTTTTTAATAACCTGAGACATATTCCATTTGACTTTTTTTTTAATATCTATTGTATAACATCTTACTATCAAATCACTTACACCCAATTCATTGCCCTTCTTTTATTCTTTTTTTTTTTTATTATACTTTTGTATAAACCTGTATTACACCTTTATATATACAAGTTTGCAACTATTCCTTAGTGCAATTACAAGTGACAGTCTGGTGCTACTTTATTTTATAATTGTATCTTAGTTAATATCTAGTTTTACTTTATTTCATTCTAGCTTAATACATAGCCAATACCAAACTCACGGGTGCTACTTTATTTTGTAATTTTATCTTAGTAGTTTATATCTAATTATACTTTATTTCATTCTAGATTAATACATAGTCAATACCAATTCCATTATGTTTATTTGTTACTGTACTCTATTTGACCAATGTGCATTAGCTATATACGTACTTGTCCAAACAGCATATTAGGGGCTTTTGGCATGTACATCTCATTAATACCTATGTATCATGTCTACCCAACTATGTATCATTGTACCATGTCTAAATAAAGTATTATTATTATTATTATTACAGATATCAGTACTAGAATTCACCACACTATACATGATATAAAAAAATTACTATTTAACCTAAATGATGAATGATCACGTCGACCCTGATCTAAACCTATATAACCTAACACCCAATCAAAATTTACTGGAAAGTAACTGCCTCTATTACACAGAATCACAAGCCAACACTGTCCTAAATACAGTGGACCCCGCCTAACGAACACCCCAGAAATCGTACAATTATGTAAGTATAATATTGTAAGTGATTGTGGAAGTGTATTTTTAGGGGTCTGAAATAGACTAACCTACGTGACATTATTTCTTAAGGAAGTAAATTCGTTCGGTAATGGCACTTGAGCAGGCTACTGGAATGAATTTTGCTCGTTAGGCGGGGGTCCACTATACTGCTAAAAGTATAACAGTTCTTAACTACAACATCCGATCCTTAAGCAAACACTATGATGACCTCCTTGCCCTCCTTGATTCCCTAAAGACAACCTTCACATGTACAGTGGTCCCTCGGTTTTCGGTCATCTCCAAACTCGAACATTTATGTAAGTGTATTTTCGTAAGTGCTTTTGCAAGTGTATTTTTGGGGGTCTGAAATAGACTAACCTACATGACATTATTTCTTAAGGAAGTAAATTCGTTCGGTAATGGCACTTGAGCAGCATTCTGGAAAGAATTTTCGGCGAAAATCAAGGGTCCACTGTATTGTTCTTACTGAAACCTGGCTTAAGCAGGATACAATAGATATCTACTCGCTACCAGGATACACAGCAATACACAACTGGAGACCACACCAAGTTGGGGGTGGTATTGCAATCTATTACTCTAATGAAATATCCTGTTGTGACACCACTTGCTATACTGATGAATATGGAGAATATATTTTTGCTAATTTTACTGCACAAAAACCTTAAGACTCCGATAACAATCGGGGCCATTTACCGGATGCCTCATACAAACATCCCACATTTTAGCGATAAACTAAAAACGCTAATAACAAACAACCAAATGAACAAGCACCACCTTATCTTAGCTGGAGACTTCAACATCAACCTTGGCCTACCAGATGACCAGCCAGTAACTGATTTCATCAACAATATGAACAACACATAAATGACTTCTTCTCAACCATAGGATCAAATCTTGCCAGTAAAATCCCAGATACCAACGCCCGAGCAAGTGATTACCTAGATTTGAATTTCCCATCCTCCTCCTATCTTGCACCTACTGAGCCCACTTAAGTCACCATGATAATCAAGTCACTTAAAAATAAATTAGGGAATCTGTCTAAAGTCCCACCATTATTATACAAGCGAGCCGCCCATGTCCTTTCACATGCTATTTCATTACTTTTTAACAAATCACTAGAAACTAGCACTTTCCCGACACTACTCAAAACAGCTAGGGTTACACCAATACACAAAGGTGGTGACCCTACAGACGTAAACAACTACAGTGGTCCCTCGACTAACGATCTTAATCCGTTCCAGGAGCTAGACCTCAACACAAAAATTCGTTATTCGAAACCTTATTTCCCATAAGAAATAATGTAAATACAATTAATCCGTTTCCACCCAAAAATATTCACAAAAAATTTGTTTTACATACAGAAAACAATGAGAAATAAATATAAAGCACTAATTTTAATGGACGAATGAACAGTTAAATAAGTTTTACCTTTATTGAAGACTCTTGTTGGCGATGAGAGAGTCAGGAGAGTTTGTTTGGAGGCAGGACAAGATAGCCCTTCAATATGACAATAATATTAACTCTACAGCTTATTTATCTAGCACAATTCATCTAATATGACATAATAAACAATATTAATAACATAGAAACATGATATAAACTCTAGAATGAATAAAACATGTCATTACGAGTGTAAGGACTGGTGGTGGGTGGTGGTGTTGTTGGGTGTAAGGGCCACTGACCATAAGCCGTGGTGGATGGCAGAAGAAAGCCACCAACACTTCACAATATGTGCATAATTTATAAATAAGAAACATTTACACTTTAATTAATAAGAAATATTTACACTTTAATTAATAAATAAGAAATATTCACACTTATATAAATAAGAAATACTTACACTTACCTTGGAGATGGTGGCAGAGGGAAGCGCTCTTGTCAGTGTCCCTAAACTATTCCTCAAACATTGTAGAAGTTAAGTTTCTTGTTGTCATTTTCTATCGATTAATCGCTTAACTTGCTTAGTAAGTACAGTCATCCCTTGGTTTTCGCTTGTCCCAGTTTTCGCCGATTTTGGTTTTCGCTGACTTTTTTCAGGGAAAATTTGTCTTAGTTTTCGCCGATTGTTTTAGTTTTCGCCGACCGTATGGGACCTGTCCACCAGTGCCGCGCACATACAAGGCCGTGGGCCCGCCACCCACGCACCTCCCACGCACATTGTCACGCAGTCTAGCATTGTTTACGCTTGAGTGAACATCATCCCAGGAGTTTATACAAAACATTTATTAACAATTCATTGTTTTTGGGCCTTGATTATTGTGTATGACTACTAAATAAGCTACCATGGGCCCAAAGAAAGCTCCTAGTGCCACTTCTTTGGTAAAGAAAGTGAGGAACACTGTAGAAATGAAGAAAGAAATAATAGAAAATATGATAGTGAAAGTGAGAAACACGATGGAGTTTAAGAGTGTAGCAGGCACGGAGGGAGTGAGCAGGCAGGGAGGGAGGTGCAGGCAGGGAGGGAGTGTAGCAGGCATGCAGGAGTGTGGTAGCAGGATGAGTATGCAGGGAGTGTTGCATGTGCAGGGAGTGTTGCATGTATGCAGGGAGTATCGCATGTATGCAGGAGTATCGCATGTATGCAGGGAGTGTCGCATGTATGCAGGGAGTGTAACAGGTATGCAGGGATTGTAGCATGTATGCAGGAGTGTAACAGGTATGCAGGGAGTGTAGCAGGTATGCAGGAGTGTAGCATGTATGCAGGGAGTGTAACAGGTATGCAGGGAGTGTAGCATGTATGCAGGGAGTGTAGCAGGTATGCAGGGAGTGTAGCAGGTATGCAGGGAGTGTAGCAGGTATGCAGGGAGTGTAGCATGATGAGGAGTGTAGCATGTATGCAGGGAGTGTAGCATGTATGCAGGGAGTGTAGCATGTATGCAGGGAGTGTAACAAGTAGCAGGGAGTGTAGCATGTATGCAGGGAGTATAACAGGTATGCAAGGAGTGTAGCATGTATGCAGGGAGTGTAACAGGTATGCAGGGAGGTAGCAGGATGCAGGGAGGTAGCAGTATGTAGGGATTGTAGCATGTATGCAGGGAGTGTGCAGGGAGGAGTGTAGCAGGCACGGAGGGAGTGTAGCAGGCAGGGAGGGAGTGTAGCAGGCAGGGAGGGAGTGTAGCAGGCATGCAGGGAAGTGACCCCGGATAAGGACTTGATACCTGGAGTCCTTATGGAGGGGATTCCCTTCCAAAATTAGGGTCTCGTCCCTCTCCCCTCTTCCCTCTCTCCCATCTAGCAACATCAGTCTTCAATAAAGGTAAGTGCCACATTCAGTTCATTCATTTGTGCATGTAAATCTATCTTTAAGGCCCAAAATTTTTTTTTCCAAACTTCTGGGTTTCTGGAACGGATTAATTGAATTTCCATTATTTCTTATGGGGAAAATAGTTTTGGTTTTCGCCGATTTTGGTTTTAGCCGATCCATCTGGAACGGATTAAAATCGAAAACCGAGGGATGACTGTAAGTTTATTCAGGTATACACAAATCCAGTTATACATAGATTATCATACATAGCAGCATATGTGTAGAAAACCTAGGATAACCCAAAAAAGTCAGACAGTGACTTATTTCCATTGCTACACTGTTAATGCTACACTTTATCACTGGCTGGTGCTATAGCCTTTATCGACTTGTGAAGCTTCTTTGGACCCATGGTGACTTATCTCACAGTGACAATCACTAAACCAGCAATAAACACAATAAATTTATTGTGAAATGTTTGAAAGAGCCCGCTGGGTATTGTTAACTCAAGTTTAAACAACGCTAGACTGGCGTCCTGTGGGGCAAAGCGCGGGCAGGCGGACAGGTCTGGTACGGATCGCTACACTAGTAAAAATCACTACACGAGAAAAATATTGACCGTAAAAAGCAATCGTTACACGAAAAAATCGTTATTTGGACAGATTGTTACTCGGGGGTCAACTGTATAGGCCAATATCAAACTTACTGTTGCTATCCAAAAGCTTCGAGAAACTTGTGCACAGCATACCCAACCCCTGCCAATTTGGCTTCAGAAAAAATAAAAGCCCTAACGATGCAATCGTAAAAAATGATAGACCTGCTTTACACAGCACTGGAAAATAAGGAATATACATTAGGACTTTTTATTGACCTAAGGAAAGCTAACGACACAGTAAACCACAGCATCCTACTCCACAATCTTGACCACTATGGTATAAGAGGTCATGCACTTGCATATTTCAAATCCTACCTTACTAATAGGTATCAGTATGTCACCATTAAAGACAACCTCCTCGACACGACCACTTGATACTGGAGTACCACAGGGAAGTGTCCTTGGTCCCCTGCTCTTCCTCTTATACTACATCAATGATCTTCCCAATGTATCACAACACCTTAAACCAATACTCTTTGCTGACGACACGACTTATGTCATCTCCCACCCAAATCTTGCCACGCTCAACACCATTGTTAACGATGAATTACTAAAAATATCTACATGGATGACAGCCAATAAACTTACACTCAACACTGATAAGACCTTCTATATTATGTTTGGTAACAGAGCAGGTGATGCACAATTAAACATTAAGATCAACAACATGCCTATTGCTAAACATAATGAGGGCAAATTCCTGGGCCTTCACCTGGACAGCAACCTGAAATTCAGCACTCATATCCAACACATAACAAAGAAAGTGTCCAAAACTGTGGGGATCCTCTCTAAGATACGTTACTATGTACCACAATCAGCCCTACTAACACTATACTATTCACTCATCTATCCCTACCTCACATATGCCATTTGTGCTTGGGAATAAACAGCAATTACCCACCTAAAGTCAATAATAACCCAACAAAAAGCCGCAGTAAGAATTATCACGCAATCCAACGCTAGGCAACACACCCCCCACTCTTCAAAGACCTAAACTTACTCACTGTTCAGAACATCCACACTTACTACTCTGCAATCTACATTTTTAGAACCATAAATTCCAACTTTAACCCTGAGCTAAAACACTTTCTTGACAGTTGTGACAGGACCCATAGACATAATACCAGACACAAACATCTCTTTGACATTCCCCGTGTCTGACTAAATCTATACAAAAATTCAATGTACATAAAAGGGCCTAAAATCTGGAACTCCCTGCCTGAAAACTCTAGAACTGCAGACACAACCTCCATTTTCAAAAGCACCGTTAAAAAACATCTTATCTCACTTACTCACCCAACCGGTAGCTAACCACATGAAAATTACTTTATCTTGTGCATATCCACAGCAAAATACACTTGTTGATATCTGTGATTCCCCTTAATTTGCACATGACTGTAACCAAAATTCTAATACAACTATTGCTTCATAATTCTTAAGCTAGTCATAAGTTTGCCTAAGACACTCCAATATAGAAACTGTATCATGCCAACACGTCACCATTTCCATTAATATATAAACTAATTTCTTAAATTGAACTAATACCTAAATCCGTCTCAATAAATATTTTTGAACTAAATCTAAATACAATCTAATTATTAAACACTATGCTTAACTTCAAAATTTCTAAACCCATCATTACCTAATTGAAACCTAGTTAATCACTACAATACTAACCTAATACCAGTATAATCATTGTGTCACTATAGAGTAAGATCTAGTATAAGACTGCCTGAAATGCCTAGGCATACCTAGGCATATTATTGGCCTTCTTTTAATAATTATTTCATAAAATGTATAAATAACATAATATGTAAACACCACTTTGTAATATTATCAGAAATAAAGTTGATTGATTGATTGATAACATTGTGTTGCATCATCTTCCATTTTACATGAGGAGTAAAATATTTTGTGTGGTATTTTCTAGCCTATCCAGATAGCTATCTATCGGTCAGTGGTCACGTGTGGTCATACCTGTCCTAAGCTGTCTGGGAATTAGCGTGGGGTGATACCGAGCACATGGCTCACTGCAGTGTTTTAGAATCTCAGGTTGAAGTGTTGAAGAAGGAGGTTCTACTTCTTCAGGAGGAAAATAGGAGGCTGAAGCTTCGCCTAGATGGGTGTGGGTGTGAGTGTGGGAGTGAGTGTGAGATGGTTGGAGCTGGTAAGGAGGACATGGTTACCAACAGTGAAAGTGGCAGCCGCTTTAAGTGGCGGCAAGTGGTTCACAATTCAGGAAGAAGGAAGATAAAGAAGGTTAATAGAGAAGATGTGAAGGTAGGAAATCGATTCTCTGTGGGTAGAATGAAAGGGGGTAAGGCAGCTGGGATTGATGGGATAAAGATAGAAATGTTAAAAGCAGGTGGGGATATAATTTTGGAGTGGTTGGTGCTATTATTTAATAAATGTATGGAAGAGGGTAAGGTACCTAGGGATTGGCAGAAAGCGTGTATTGTTCCTTTGTATAAAGGCAAAGGGGACAAAAGAGAGTGCAAAAATTATTGGGGAATAAGTCTGTTGAGTGTACCTGGTAAAGTGTATGGTAGAGTTATTATTGAAAGAATTAAGAGTAAAACAGAAAGCAGGATAGCAGATGAACAAGGGGGCTTTAGGAAAGGTAGGGGGTGTGTAGACCAAGTGTTTACAGTGAAACATATAGGTGAACAGTATTTGGATAAGGGTAAAGATGTTTTTGTGGCATTTATGGATTTGGAAAAGGCGTATGATAGGGTAGATAGGGGGGCAATGTGGCAGATGTTGCAGGTGTATGGAATAGGAGGAAGGTTACTGAAAGCAGTGAAGAGTTTTTATGAGGATAGTGAGGCTCAGGTTAGAGTGTGTAGGAGGGAAGGGGACTTTTTCCCAGTAAAAGTGGGCCTTAGACAAGGATGTGTGATGTCACCGTGGTTGTTCAATATATTTATAGATGGGGTTGTAAGAGAAGTGAATGCGAGGGTCTTGGCAAGAGGTGTTGGGCTAAAAGATAAAGAAGCAAATACAAAGTGGGAGTTGTCACAGTTGCTTTTTGCTGATGACATTGTGCTTTTGGGAGATTCTGAAGAGAAGTTGCAGAGGTTGGTGGATGAATTTGGTAGGGTGTGTAAAAGAAGAAAATTGAAAGTGAATATAGGAAAGAGTAAGGTGATGAGGATAACAAAAAGAATAGGTGACGAAAGATTGGATATCAGATTGGAGGGAGAGAGTATGGAGGAGGTGAATGTATTCAGATATTTGGGAGTGGACATGTCGGCGGATGGGTCTATGAAGGATGAGGTGAATCATAGAATTGATGAGGGGAAAAGGGTGAGTGGAGCACTTCGGAGTCTGTGGAGACAAAGAACATTGTCCATGGAAGTAAAGAGGGGAATGTATGAGAGTATAGTTATACCAACGCTCTTATATGGGTGTGAAGCATGGGTGATGAATGTTGCAACGAGGAGAAGGCTGGAGGCAGTGGAAATGTCATGTCTGAGGTCAATGTGTGGTGTGAATATAATGCAGAGAATTCGGAGTTTGGAAATTAGGAGGAGGTGCGGGATTACCAAAACGATTGTCCAGAGAGCTGAGGAGGGGTTGTTGAGGTGGTTTGGACATGTAGAGAGAATGGAACGAGACAGAGTGACTTCGGGGTGTATAAATCTGTAGTGGAGGGAAGGCGGGGTAGGGGTCGGCCTAGGAAAGGTTGGAGGGAGGGGGTAAAGGAAGTTTTGTGTGCGAGGGGCTTGGACTTCCAGCAAGCATGTGTGAGCGTATTTGATAGGAGTGAATGGAGGCATATGGTTTTTAATACTTGACGTGCTGTTGGAGTGTGAGCAAAGTAACATTTATGAAAGGATTCAGGGAAACCGGCAGGCCGGACTTGAGTTCTGGAGATGGGAAGTACAGTGCCGGCACTCTTAAGGAGGGGTGTTAATGTTGCAGTTTTATAACTGTAGTGTAAAGCACCCTTCTGGCAAGACAGTGATGGAGTGAATGATGATGAAAGTTTTTCTTTTTCGGGCCACCCTGCCTTGGTGGGAATCGGCCGATGTGTTAATAATAAAAAATAATGTGAAGGTAGGAAATCGATTCTCTGTTCTCCAGGACGAGTGTACTTCAGTGGTCAGTGAGGTTAAAGGTACCACTGACTCCCCTGCTAATCAAGGTAAGAATATTCTGATTGTGGGAGACTCTCAGGTAAGATATATGGACCGTGCTTTTTGTAACAGAGACAGGAAAGTCAGACAGAGGGTGTGCCTCCCAGGAGCTGGTATTGGTGACATAGTCAGCAGGTTGGATAATATTATGTCAGGTAATGGAACAAGCCTATTATCTGTCTTAGTGCTGGTGGTAATGACATTGGGAAGGGCAGAAGACAGGAGCTACTAG